>JASDQU010738861.1:91164-118180 GCA_032191745.1 Picea mariana
TTTGAATATTCTTTATTGGAACTTGCAATCTATTAACCAACTGAACATTGATAAAATTATGCATGCAACTAGGGTTAATAGAAACAATGATATTTTCTTTATGAATACAACCATGAACCTGTAATATAGATTTTTCACATGAAAATAAACTCTTGGTTCTCTCTTTATCCTTATTTTTCCCATGAGACCACTTGTCTAACAATATTTTTTCAATTTCTCCATTGTAGAGTCTCATCATCTCCTTATAATCAAGCAATTTCCACCAAACGGCAGCATCACCTTGCAATTTGAGAGATACTAAATGCGGCCAAGTATCTTCCCATGCTGATTTTATTTCTTTAATGAATGATTCAATACTAGGGCCATCACATTTCCCTGTAAAATACATCTTGCTATGAAAAACCCCCAAAAATATAACAATAAGTTACGGCAGAAAATCGCAGCTTTTTCTGGAAAAACCCTGAAAAATTGTTGAATTTAAAATACTCATAACTTTACTTCCCGAACTCCGTTTCGGCTGATTTTTTTTTTGAAATTGGGCATTTTTCCGAGAGGAATTCAAATACCCAATTTTTTTTTTCCAAATTCAGCTCATAAAACCTTAGATCTGAACCTGAAGTGCGCCGCCCTATTTTTCTTCCCTAGAAAACAAATTCTGCAAAAAGAGAAAACAAATCTTCCCTTCTTTGGCCAAGGAAAGTTCTTTGATACCAATTGTTAAGAACCAAAGACTGAATACAAAATATCACAATAGATCCAAAGATATCTGAATACAATCACCACATAAGATCTATGAAACCATATAGAAAACCACAACTTTATTATATCAAACCCTTGAGGTAGGGCAACACCATACAATGGATCCTATTATGGAAGGGATCCTCTCCTGTTCACTTGCCTCTTTGAGGGGGCATCCTCCTATTGAGCTACCGCTCCAAATACAATATTTCTCTTCATGTCTCATTACATTGCTTGAACCCCTTTTATATAGTGCTACTGTGGTATACCTAGGGAGGTAATATGGGGTACCTAGGGAGATACCCAATGGGAATGTAGTTATATGTTATTAGTAGAAGTCATTTAATATATGGGAATGTGGTCATTCAATGTAAGGTGGACTAGGTCCACTATATTAATAAAGGCTCACTATGGTAGTTGGATGTAATAAATGTGAGAAGGCTCTCTAGAAGGTTCCTAGGAGATAGGGAGAGCTATATAAAGAAGTCTAGGCAATGTAATGAAACATAGTGAAGAATATTGTAATTGTACAAGCAAGGATTGCTTGAGGAGTTTTATCCTTCCATAATGATTAATATATGGTGTTACCCTACCTTAAGGGTTTTGGATATTTCTTGTGTTCATTGTTATGGTAAATGGTTTATGGTTTATTCTTGGTTATTTCTGAAGTATATTTGCAGATCTGGTATAGGTACTTAACAAGTGGTATCAGAGCACTTTCTAGGGCTGGAGTTGTGGGCAACTATTTTTTATTTTTGCAGATTTTTTTTTTTCAGAGAAGAAAAAAGAGGGCTGCGACATTCCAGAAATTTTCAGTATATTTCTGTACAAAATTTGCAGAAAAGGGTTGTAGATCTGAGTTCCTCTCAGAAAAACACCCAAGTTAAAAAAAAAAAATCATCCGAAACGGAGTCCGGAAGGTCAAGATATTGAGGTTTTAAAATCTGCAATTTTTCAGGGTTTTTTCTGCGGACGGTGGCACAATTTGTTTTTATTTCTATATCATTTTAAGGCCAAATTTGCCCAAGTAAATTACATATCTGAGTTCTTCTCACAATTTCACCCAATTTCAAAAAAAAAATCAGCCGAAACGGAGTCCGGGAAGTAAAGATATGAGCATTTTAAATTCAGCAGTTTTTTAGGGTTTTTCCAGAAAAAGCCGCGATTTTCTACCGAAACTTCTTGGGTTTATTTTTTGAGTTTTTCCGTGACGGCTGCAGGAACGAAGAGTTCATAGGGTGCTCAGATGGTTATTTCTTCTCAAACCTTGAAAGAAATTTTTGAATCATTCAAAGCCCAATTGGATGACAGATTGGATGCATTTGCACATGGCCTCACAAACAACCTCACACATAGCCTCACAACCAGCCTCACATATGGCCTCAATGATAGTTTTCATAGTATTCAAGATTCATTGAATGACATGTAGGAGAGATTTCTTATGCAGGGCCTCATGAATGAATATAATCAAGAAAGATATGCTTGGTATGATTTTGAGGACGATTGTGATGATTGGTATATGGATAGTTGTCATTTCTGGGATGACAACCACTTCTATATTTTAATTGATGACTCTACTCCACCTTCTGTAGAGAACATCAATGTCCCATATCAGGAGCTAGTTACCATTGTTTAGTCTGCATATTCTACAGTGGTATTATTCCTTCCAGATTCTGCTACGACCCTTTTCCACTATGTGGATGGATCTTCTTATTTGGATCCACATGATAGGTGTCAGTCTTTGGAGCATCATTTGGAGTTGGTTATTGGGTTCCAAAATCTTCTACGGGGAGTTCACATGAGCACTTGGACATGGGACCCGGGCTTACAATGGTGGTTGGACTACTTCAACATGGTGGATTTCCTTTCTACATGGGACTTTGGTTCTTCAGTCTTCTTCAGCATTATGGTCCACAATTATCCATGGGACCCTGGCATATGGTTGTACATCAAGTGTTGAGGACAACGCTTTCATAAGGGGGATGGAATGTAAGGTATCTAGAGAGGTAGTGGGGGTCAATGTAAGGTGGACTAGGTCAACTATATTATTAAATAAGGCCCACTATGATAGTTAGATATAATAAATGTAAGAGGACTTCTTAGAAGGTTCTACTTCTAGAATATTCCTCCTCTAGAATGTTCTTAGGTGATGGTAGCACTATATAAAAGGGGTTCAAGCAATGTAATGAGACATGAAGAGAAATATTGTATTTGGAGCGGTAGCTCAATAGGAGGATGCCCCCTTGAAGAGGCAAGTGAACAGGAGAGGATCCCTTCCATAATAGGATCCATTGTATGGTGTTGCCCTACCTCAAGGGTTTGATATAATAAAGTTGTGGTTTTCTATATGGTTTCATAGATCTTATGTGGTGATTGTATTCAGATATCTTTGGATCTATTGTGATATTTTGTATTCAAACTTTGGTTCTTAACAGAAATGGAATATTTTAGGGGTGTATCATATATGCTAAAGAAAATTAGTAGCTTCTTATTATTTTTCTTTTTCACGGGTAGGTTAAATTGGTCAAGGACTATTTCAGAAACTATATAGATCAAAGAGAATCAAAGTCAAACACAAACAAAAATAAGGTATGTTGCTTTGAGATTGTATTTATCATTTTATGTTATTGGTTGCTCAATGCTATAGACATAGGCTAAGCATCATCTGAACGAAATAAACTAAAACATGGAAGATACAATAGATGTTGAAAACTATGAAAACAACGATTAATGCATTGTGCATGGAAATATTCACCATGTTCTACATAGAAATGGTCTTTTTAGATTGGATGCATTTTCATATAGTCCCAAGGATTGTTTATTTATTACATTACACATCCTACTGCATTTATGCTACTCTTCCATTGAATTGCGAAATGGATTAATCAATCATTTCTTGGTATATTTGGAAAATGGAGATAAAGAGGCGTTGGAATCATAGATCTTGAACTTGGATCCGATTTCTGTTGATTTTTATGATTCTCATATTTGATAGTTATTGCCTTATGATTTAATAACAAGATTCACTTTCATACAACAATTATCATAGAATAACTATACACTGAAAATCTTAACTATAATACTGCAGCGGAAATAATAAGATCTAGAAATATTAACCATGCACAGTAGACATAAGAACACAACACAAGAACACAAGAGTTTATCCTGGGAAACCCAACCTTGGGAGAAAACCTAACAACCTTTCTTATAGAAGAATTCAGTCCAAGATATTATAAATACATCACCATCAATAGCCAAAATACCATGCAGAGAAGATCGTTCCCAAGGCTAGCATCTCCAAGACCTAGCACGTCCTCAATAAGATGACCAAGAGCAATGAAGAATATCCTTCCCAAGTGTGGCACACTCACCAAGATACCAGAAACCTAAAAACAATGAAAATTCCACAACTACAACTGCCAATTTTCTAGTGCACACTGCAGAAGGAGGTGTCTGACTATCCAAATGAAATGATCCAATCCTGTATTTATACTAATCTGGGCGCTTATCTGGGGCCAACTTCTTATTCTAGGTTTTCAAATTACTTTATTATTTTATATCTTTTACTTGTGGGGCTGACTTATCTTCTTGGGTCTTCAATTTCTTCATGGGGCTTCTGTATTGGTGTAGATGGGTCTTCTTGTACTTTTGTATGGAGAATGACTTTCTAGAAGTTACAAATTCTCAACACTCCCTCTCAACGAGGGAGAAATTATCCATACTTGGATTTCTTATTTCATAGAAAGGTTGTATTCATGAGCCATGTTGATGATCAATCTCCATAAAACTATGTCTAGCACTGCAAGTCTCAATGAAGACCACACCTGGACCATTCACTTTCACAAGTACACCCTTGTGAGTGAATGTCACCATAGGTAAACTTCTATGAGTGAATGTGACATTCTCCATTGGTTAAACCACCAATCCCAGGAGAGTGATGTTTGATGCTATCTGACACATGGAAGCACCACGAGTCCACCCCTGTAAGTATGGACTACATTTGAGCCACAAGTACACCCCTGTGAATATCTTCTTGATGTTTCAAATCATCAACACTCCCTCTTAGCGGGAAAGACATTATGCATCATGCATCATACTTAGCCACTTATCACAGTAAATATATGTGAATGATCTCATCATTCTCTCGAGGTCACGTGGACCTTTATGGGTCAAACATACCTATCCTAGGTCACACAAACCTATCCGAGGTCACACAGACCCATCCTGGGAGAATGGCTCTAGGGTCACACAAACCCATCTGATGCTACTAGAATGTCACCAATATGCTCGTCTCTATGTTGAAATTTCACTGCTCCTTCTGCACCATGTATCGTATGAATTTCTATGAGAAGCTTCTGAAATTACATTGTTTCATGACTTGAATCACTAGCTGCGACATACTCTTTCTTTGTTGTATTGAGTGCTACAAAAGTATGCTTCCTACTAAGCCAATAACCATGGCTAATCTAATGCAACACCCACTGGTGCTCTTTTTGTCTACCGCACTTCATGCTTGGTCATAATCTATATATCTTTGCAGCTTCACTCCATAATCTCAGACATATCGGGTCCAATTGTACCACACAGATACATGCTTTGTTGCAACCCAATGGTAGTGTCTCGGTTCTACCATAAATTGGCTCAAGGTGCAAAGCAAGTATCCATCCTAGTGTTAACCAGGTACATCGAGTATCCAATCAATTGTCTGTACATCGTGGGGTTCACCAAATATGAATCGAACGTAGAATCTCTCAACTTCTTCAGATTTTTCTCCATAGGTGTAGCCATGGACTTACAGTCCATCATATTAAATCTCATCAATATCCCTCGACTAAGGAAGATCTCATGTGATCTTTGTCACACCTCTAAACCCAATATTACATCTTGTCAAGATACTCTACTACAAACTCTAAGGCCAAATCCATCTGTCATTGAAGTAGGCTCTGTTGTCCAGTCTACCTTATTGGTTGCTCCCTCTATGATTGAGACAAAGTCCAGACACAATCCTCCTGACTGGATGGCTCCTCTTGTTGGGTATGTGTTATATTCTTTGCACAACTAGTTTTAATGTTTGTTGCGTTGCGTCGAGCATGTAGGGGGGTTTGGGGGTAACGCTCGCCGATATTTTTTTTACATCAGTAAACGTGCCACATTTTTGCCTTGTTTTTCATGTTGCCTCGATTTTCATGTCCATTGTTGTGCAATTTTTCGACACATGGTTTTATATTTTCAGTTAAGGAATTAGGATTGTTGACTAATCTAGGTCATTAGGTTATGGTTTTGGATGTCGCTGGTTCCTGTATGTGTATTGTATTGTAAACAATGTATCACTATGAATGACTATAGAATATGTTGGTTTTCCAAGGGAAAAATCTCTGTGTAATGTGTGTATTTTCCATTGTATCTTTTATTTTCTTTTATTGAAAATCTATTTGCAGTAAAATATTGTACAAGGTTAAAATCTACATTTGCTATCAGAGCTTTTTTCACTTCAAGGGGATGCCTTTGCGGTCAATGGTTTGGCTCGGGACTGTGATAATCCTTGTTACAATGGGAGATTTGTGGTTTTGATTTTTCAAGTGAAAATAAATGGTGAGAAGTTTGAAAATGGAGATCGAGAAGTTTAATGGGAAAAGTTTTGAGTTGTGGAAGCTCAAGATGGAAGATCTATTGGTGGATCGAGGTATTGCACCTACAGGAACTTCATCAGATGACTGGAAAAAGTTGGATCAGAAGGAGAAGAGCATAATCAGACTGTGTCTCTCAGATTCAATATTACTGAATGTGTCAAAGGAAGCTACAACCAAAGATTTATGGGATAAGTTGGGGAAGTTGTATCAGTCTAAGTCCCTAGCAAATAAACTATTCCTGAGAAAAAATTATATAAATTGAGGATGAGAGAAGGAGACTCGGTGGAAGATCATTTGAACACCTTCAATACTATGGTGAGTTAGTTAGTATCTATTGAGATTAAAATTTGAGATGAAGATAAGTGTATTATTTTACTATTATCTTTACCAGACTTGTGGGATAGTCTGGTTGTTGCCATAGGTAGTAATACAATTGCCTTGAAGTTTGATGAAGTGCTCTCATCCTTATTATTGGAGGAGATGAGATGGAAGAACATGGAAGGATAGAGCACATATGCATTATTTTCAAGAAGACACTCCCAAGAAAGAAAGAGATCTAAGTCCTCAAGTGGGAGATCTAAGTCTAAGGGAAGATCTAAGTCTCCCGGAAAGTTTGTAAAGGTATGTTGGAGATGTGCAAGAGAAGGGCACTATAAGAAGTAGTGTAGATCCAAAGTTGAGAAAACGAAGGGATCTGAAGAATCTCCTTCTATAGAAGAAAAGGCCTCCAAGGAAGAAGGAGGGGATGTGTACTTGGCTTCTTCAAGCACACTTTCATATCACGAGGAATGGTTGGTTGACTCAGGTGCATCCTTTCATATGACTCCCCACAGGGAGTGGTTCTGTGAATATGAAAGGTATGATGGAGGTAATGTTTTCCTAGGTGATGACTCGACAGCCATAATCATAGGTCGAGGAAAATTCAAGTTGAGGCTCATAGATGGAAGGATTAGAACACTACCTAGTGTTCTGCAGATCCTAGGATTGGCCAAAATTTTGATTTATGTAATAAAAATGGACAATGCAGGGGTAAAAACAATATTTGAAAAGGAAACATGCAGGATGGTTCGAGGAGCAATGGTGTTGCTGAAGGGAGTTCGGTTTGGAACTCTGTATAAGATGAAAATAAGCACTATTAGTGATGGGTGTAATAGTTCCATTGTTATTGATATTGGAGAAGAAAGAACTCTTACAATCTCTGGAGAAAAGGTTATGTTGTGGAATCAAAGACTGGGGCATCTCGAAGAGAAGGGTCTTTGACTACTACATGATAAAGGTATGGTTGAAGGTATGTCTAAATGCTCTCTGGATTTTGATTTATGTGGAAATTGTGTATATGGGAAGAAGAATCGAGTAAGATTCCTCTCTAGTGCAATAAGGGGAAAATGAATTTTATAGCTAGTTCACAGTGACGTGTTTGGACCTGTGTTGGTTCCATCATTGGGAAAATTTGTGTACTATGCTTCATTTATAGATGAATTCTCGAGGAATACTTGGATATGTTTCCTCATAAACAAATCTGAAGTCTTTGACAGGTTTAAAGAGTTTAAGGCTCTGGTTGAGAATCAAACAGAGAAAAGAATTAAGGTGTTGAGGACAAATAATGGCGGAGAGTTTTGTGGGAATGAATTTGAATAATTATGTAAGAAGTGTGGTATAACAACGTAGAAGAATATTCCATATACACCTCAGCATAATGGAGTTGCAAAAAGGATTAACAGAACGTTGATGGAAAAAAGCAAGGTGCATGCTCAGTGGTATCAGGTTAGGGAAATAATTCTAGGCAAAGGTAGTGGGTACTGCATGTTACCTGGTCAACATATTACCCTCATCAACATCGGATTACAAGACTCTATAAGAGGTATGAACTGATAAGAAATCTTCTCTCACACATCTCAAGGTATTTGGCTGTGAGACCTATGTTCATGTTTCAAAGGAAAACATGAGTAAGCAAGATAAGAAGGATGAAAAGTGTATCTTAATTGGGTATAAGTATGGTCTTAAAGGTTATAAGCTTTGGTATAGCCAGAAACTAAGAAGGTTGTGTATAGCCGAGATGTGGTGTTTAGAGAAATGAAAGATGTTGTTAAACAAGTAGTCATACCAAGTAAGGAGGAACCAGAGAAAATAGAGTTTGATTTAAAGGATGATGAATCAGACTCTACAGAAGAATAAGAATCAGAAGAAGAAGATCCTCATACTCCAGTATAGAGGAGATYGATTCGAGAAAGAAGGCTACCAGAAAGGTATACTACATCTGATTTCCATTCAAATTTTTCTTTGTCTATTACTGATGATGATCCTAGAACTGTCAGGGAGGCAATGGATTCAAAAGATGGAAACCTCTAGAAAAAGGCCATGGATGAAGAAATGGCAGCCTTAGATAAGAATGAGGCTTTGGATCTAGCAGAGTTTCCGACTGGAAGAAAGCCCATTGGCAGCAAATGGGTATTTAAAAAGACGCTGAATGCAGAAGGAAAAGTGGAGAAATACAAACCTTGGTTAGTAGCAGAGGGTTATTCCCATGTTGAGGGAATTGATTTGGTGAGATTTTTTCTCATGTTGACAAGTAAACTTCTATAATATTTTTGTTATATGTTGTTGTTGCATTTGATTTTGAAGTAGAACATATGGATGTGAAGACAACATTCCTACATGGGGATTAGGAAGAAGAAATCTATATGAAGCAACCAAAAGGATTTGTTGTGAAGGGAAAGAAGGATCTGATATGCAAGCTGAAAAAGTCCCTGTATGGTTTAAAACAATCACCAAGGATGTGGTATCAAAAATTTGATACATATATGATGGGACTTCGCTTCACAAGAAGAAAAGAGGATCACTATGTGTATTTTAAATTAATTGTTGATCATTTGATTTATTTTGTCTTATATGTGGTTGACATGTTGCTGAAAGGAAACAACAAGGAGATTATCCAGGATGTGAAAAATCAATTGTCCTCTGAATTTGACATGAAGGATCTCGGTGCTTCAAATTTCATTTTGGGCATGGAAATTAAAAGAGATCAGAAAAAGAGGAAACTCTGGTTAATTAATCAGAGAAAATATGTCGAGACAATATTGCAGAGGTTTAATATGCAGGAATGTAACCCGGACAAGGTCCTTATTCCTGTTGGTGTAAAGTTATCTGCAAATCAGTGTCCCAAGACATAGGAAGAGGACAAGGACATGTCTCGTGTTCCATATGCGAGTGCAATTGGCAGTTTGATTTATGCAATGGTCTGTCCTATACCAGACATTGCACATGGAGTGGGAGTTTTGAACAGGTATATGTCAAAACCATGGAAGGAGCATTGGATAGCAATAAAAAGGGTTTTCAAGTATTTGTGTGGCACTGCTAGCTATGGATTGTGCTACCAAGGAAGACCAGGATTGGACAGAGTGTTAGAAATACATGGCTTTGTAGATCTGGATCGTAGGAGATCTATAAGTGGGTACATGTTTAACCTGTTTGGAGGAGCAATCAGTTGGAAGAGCAAAAGACATGTTGTAGTGGCACTTTCAACTACAGAAGTTGAATACATGGCAGCCACTCATGCAAGTAAGGAAGCAATATGGTTACAAAGATTGTGTTCGGGTATTGGGTTGGTACAACAAGCTGTAAGGATAGATTGTGACAGTCAAAGTGCAATTTTTCTGGCGAAGAACCTGGCTTATCATTCGAACACAAAGAATATTGATATTGAATATCACTTTGTGAGAGACATGGTTGAAGAAAATAAAGTGTTGTTGATGAAGGTGGACACTTTGAAGAATGTTGCAGATTCATTAACAAAATCTATGAGCACTGAGAAGTTCTCTTGGTGTAGAGGATCCGTGGGCATTGTTGCCCTAGATTGTTGACTATGCAACATTGTAACCCCCTGTATGCAAAGAAAACAACAAGTAAGAGAAAGTTGGGTATGTGTTATATTCTTTGCACAACCAGTTCTAGTGTCTTCCACATTTCACCAAGCGCGCATGGGGGTTTGAGGGTGTTGATAGCCCCCTTGCATGGGAGTTCAGGGGTAGCACCCTTGAGAATTTTATTTTTTGCCTCGGGAAACATGTTGCATTTTTCCCTCATTTTTCATGTCACCTCAATTTTAATGTCCATTGTTGGGTGGTTTTTCAACACATGGTTTTTGTCAATGGTTTTCTATTTCTGGTTAAGGAATTAGGGTTTTTGACTAATCCAGATCATTGGGTTAGGGTTTGGGATGTCGCTGGCTCCTATATGTATATTGTATTATTATTAATGTATCACTATATATGAATATAGAATATGCTAGTTTTCTTGGTTTGTGTTTCTAGGGGAAAAATCTTTGTGTAATGTGTGTATTTCCCATTGTATCTTTTATGTTCTTTTATTGAAAATATGTTTGAAGTAAAATATTGTACAAGGTTTAAAATATACACCTATGTCGTTGTCGAAAGGTCTACTGAAGTAAGTATATCCTCATAGGAGATCTCACATCTCCTAGAAGCCCCCTCAACTCATGACACATGTCTGTCAATCCTAGAGCATGTATTTCTCCCACCTGAATCTGAGGGGGGACTCCTTCTGAATGAATGACTCTTCCTCTGAGTCAACTATTTCTCTCTAATATCAAGCTCACTCTGAGTCTACGTCATTCTCCGTTAAAACCAAGCTCATCAAGTATCCATCGATCCTGAAGTACCATGCTCCTTCTGAAACATGACTCCCTCTGAGTCTATACAATCTTTGGAGCCATCTACTCCCTCTTCATATGTTGATCTCCTCTGAAGTCCGATCTCCAATGAACAATCTTAGGAGGTTGCTCCTCCCTATTGGATCTTGAGCGTTGAATCCCTCTAAAATATGGTTCCCTATGAGCTGGTACTTGGTGGGGTCGTCTACCTCACCGCTAGTGGAGCCACATGCTCCTCCTCATAACTGGAAGGTTTGGAATCAATGATGTGACTCCATGTAACTACAGAATCTATGAGGTAGTTTTCTCTCCTTGAAAGTGTCATGGGGGCCTACATTCCATACTGCATCCGACAAGGTATCACGAAACCACGCTAGCCTCTTCCTAGTTACTAAAACATATCCAGGTATATCCACTAACTCGATTGGCTCTACTAACTCTTCCTGATGATATGAAGGGTGAATAACTGGACTAGAGGGATCTATATGGTCATCTTCAGAGCCTTCTGCTCTTCACAATCAATATCCATGTTAAACACTTTATATCACATAAAATTATCCTTCTTTCCATAAGGTTCTAACATTTTCCTCTTCCCCTTCAGTACATGGATGTATACTATCTTGTCCACGAATCTATGTCTGGATAGTCTTCTCCAAGTCTCAAACTAGAGACCATCTAATATGTTGACTCTCCATGTCTCAAACTAGAGACCATCTAATATGTTGACTCTTGCAACTATCACTATAACTCCCTCTCGGAGTTATCGCCTGTGACAGGCCTAGAACAAGAGCAATAACAAGGAAAAATAACAGACAAGAACAATGTACTTTTGATTAGGAAATAGAAACAAGGACAAAAAATAAGAACATGAACAATCATCACTATATCTCTTTCTTAGAGCTATCACCTGTGACCTGCTTGGGACAAGAGTCAAAACAAAAATACAAGAACAAGAATAAGAAACAAGAACAACACTTTTCTAATGTTGTGACCAATTATTCCTCCATGGTAACCTTCCTGGAACAAGGACAAGACTAAGAACAAGAACAACACTTCTCTACTGTTGCTACCAATCATTCCTTCATGGTAACCCGCCCGGAACAAAACAAGAACATCTCCATGGTAACCTCCATGGAATTTACAAAGTAACCTTCCTGGGACAAAGACAACAACCAAGAACATCTCCTAGAGGAGATCAATTCTATCTTGCAAACAAGTGCATCATTAGTACTAAACAATGAGCATTTACATAATGATCATAGTACCAACAATATTCAATACATTTGATAGCAAAAGTACTCATCAGTAATAGAACTCTAAAGACTATTATCTCAGTTACAATATTTACTTAAGATGCAACAATATAAAATATCAAACCTGATATGCAAACCTAGAATCTTATTGTTGATGTCCCATTTGATTTCAAGTTGCCATATACTGTAGGAGACATCATCGATGTTACCTCCAATTCTTGGGATTCCTCTACATGCACTAGATCTAAGATTATTTTGGATGTACTGTCACTACTTGGAAAAATGTCCTTTTTCCAAGTGTACATATCCTGCAAACACCCTCATCATATAACTTATATATAAGTGCATACATCTGAAATTTGTAAAACCATCGAGCTTGTCTTCTAATCTCAAAGTTTGTGCAACTGGAAACTGGCTACTGGCGACTGCAACTGTAACTGGCAACTGGAAACTGGAAACTACAACTGTAACTAGAATTGCAACTGTAACTGGAAATTGCAACTGCAACTATAATTGGCAACTACAACTGCAACTGAAGTGAGAAATTTCAACTTTCACCAAGTTACAATCTGAGACCACCATGAGGTGCACTAAGATAGGGTGAGTTGATCTATGAAAAAATTCATCTCAACGTCCTACAATAAATTTCTCAACAAGCTTGACAAGTTCATGTCTGTGCAACGACAAACATAAATTGTGAAGTGGAAATATTTCAGCTAGCTCTGATACCATGTTGATTTTTATGATTCTGAGATTTGATAGTTATTGCCTTGTGATTTAATAACAAGATTCACTTTCATACAACAGTTATCATAGAATAACTATACACTGAAAATCTCAACTATAATATTGCAACGGAAATAACAAGATATAGAAATATTAACCATGCACAATAGACATAAGAACACAACACAAGAACACAAGAGTTTATCCTGGGAAACCCAACCTTGGGAGAAAACCCAACAACCTTTCTTATAGAAAAATTTAGTCTAAGATATTACTAGTACATCACAATCAATAGCCAAAATACCATATAGAGAAGATCCTCCCCAAGGCTAGCATCTCAAAGACCTAGCACCTCAATAAGATGACCAAGACCAACCAAGAATATCCTTCCCAAGTGTGGCACACTCAACAAGATACCAGAAACCTAAAAACAACAAAAATCCCATGATTGTAGTTTTCAGTTGTCTAGTGCGCACTGCAGAAGGAGTTGTCTGATTGTCCAAATGAAATGATCCAATCATGTATTTGTACTAATCTAAGCGCATGTCTGGGGTTGAATTCTTATTCTGGGTCTTCAAATTACTTTATTATTTTCTATCTTTTACTGGTGGTGTCGACTTCTCTTCCTAGGTCTTCAATTTCTTCCTGGGGCTTCTGTAATGGCGTAGAGGGGTCTTCTTGTACTTTCTTGTGGAGAATGACTTGCCTAAAGTTGAAGATATTCAACAATTTCTTGTATGAATTACATGGGATTTGTGACATTGACATATAGTTGTTGAAAATGCGCTTATCTACATCTTCAAATGTAAATGACAATGAGAGATGTCTATGGGGAGATACATTTTGCATACAATGGTTAGAAAAATGGTTAAATATATCAATCGTAGTTTGGTTGCTAACGAGGAAAACAAAGTATTTTTATTTCAACATAAATGCAAATGCATATCCATATTGCATCTTGTTTCATGAAGCAAATCATGTTAGCGGCCACTACAAACCATTGCTTTACAAAAAACTAGCCAGATGCAATCTTGAACAACCTAATAATTACTTGTCACTGATGTGCAAAAACATTGAATACTATTGGAAATGTAATATGGACAAGATGCATTCTTATGGATTGAGCAAAGTGATTCTCGTCATATCAAGTTGTGGTGATAGTTTGTTCAGAGAAATTTGTTATTTGATAGCCACGGACTTCGATGTACAATCCTTGAGACTTTACAATGTGCAATCCTTTTGAAATGCAATGAAAAGTGGTGACTAGAATGCATTGCATTGCTTGCATGAATATCTGAGACCTGGTCCTATAGATAATACAACGCCTACTGTGAATTGGCAGGAGTATCTTGTAAATATGGAAATGCCATATGAAAAAGGGGAGATAGAGGGTGGGGCATTTTGTTTGCAATGGATATAATTCATTTTCAATGTAAATATCCAAGTGTGGTCCCTCCATGGCAACAATATTATCAACTTTTATTTTGTTGGCTCAAACTGTGATAAAACAATTGATGTGTTGTCATTTGAAATGCATACCATACACATTCACTATGAGCCATTCCTAAGGGAGAAGTACAATGAAACATGTTATCAACATTGTGAACAAGGGATACTGGCTTCAATGAATACACGTGGAAGCAAGCATGATAGAGATACAATACTGGCATTGAGAAAAAGTATATGTGACAATGTATCGGTTCCTAAACATGTACTAGGAAGACGTCGAGATAGACACAATGCACATTGTGAGGATAAAATTACATTAGCAAATAGCAGTGCAGTGGCTGGAATGGGTTGTCATAAAGCAAAGAGACCTACAGTTGAGAACAATAGACTTAGTTACCATAGACTAAAAAATATGATACATGAAAGAAACAAATGAAATTGCGGGGTTGTCGCCCAGCAAGGGGTGAAAAGCCATGTACATGGAGAAGATGGAAATGAAATCAATGCAACAACACATGGTAGTAAATGAGCAAGAGTAGCATGTACGAAATTAAAGCAAATACATGCCGGTGCCAAAGATGGATAGTAAAGAACAAGTAGATGTTCATGTAGTGAGCATATCGATGTAAAAAAAGAAGCAAACATATCGACTCTATGTGAAATACATCCAATACACACCTAGAAATGAATGTGCAATTTGTGAACAATTGCATTTTTCAAAGAACATTAAATGCTTGAATGAGGAATTGAAGAAAGAATATATGAGCTTGATTGCATGTGACAAAACATTGTGTTATGAGAAGATATGTATTATCTGGAAAAGAGCACTTGAAAATGGGAAACTGCCATGGTTTGCAACACTGGAGGAGATAAGATGCAATATGCCATTACCAATTGCAAGCACATTATCAGAACTTGAGGAGAGACATGTATCATTTAGAATTACATTTGCACAAATTAGACAATGGGGCTACAAATGATCGTAGATGGGATTGAAAGTCTCCATCATCAACGTGCTTGTTCATGTGGATATTGTCCAAAAATCATTGCCACAATCCATGGATGAAACAATGACAATTGAAATTGCATTGAAAAGATGATTGCAATACAAAAATGCATATCAGACTGGAAGAGTACATGTAAACATTGTCATGAAAGCATTAAAAGAATTATGTTCCAGAGTTTTATACAAGGCTGGAAACATAACTATAAACAAAGAAAGGATTGATATTATTTAACAAGACAGTAAAAAATGCATAGAAAACACAAATTCTGATTGTGAGAGTGATATGGAGATAAAATTGGATAGTGAGAGACCTAGTGAAACGTTGGTGCATGGATTTATAGACTCGCAATGCATCCATGATTTACAGGGCAAGATCATTGAAGTCACACCTATTGAAGGACAACGTCCACTTGGAATATTCATGGACAAATACGAATAAGAGATGAACTTTCCAACCCCGTTCGATGGGAATCCACGTGATGATGACATTGTAAAGAGATTTAGTTACAAAAAAAAAGTGAAATGGAAATTGCTACATGCTAGCGGTGATTTCTCATATCACACAACAAATTTGTTCTTCAAAATGATGCGAACAATAATCGACAAAGTGCTTTCCTCCATGTGGATATGAATAATAAAGAGACAATTACAAGAAAGAAAGTTACTGGCAAAAGATGTGAAGTACAAACCAAATTTGGAAAAGATACCTAAATTTGATATTGGATACATAGATTTCAAAAATATTTGCATTTCTCCTGATTACTTCAACCATATTAAGAAAAAAGTATTTGCAATGATATGACAGTTGGGGCCTCCAACCTTTTTTGTCACATTCATGATTGAAGAGCATCATTGGCATGAATTGGTATCTGCATTGATGAATTTGTATAAAAACAAAAAAAAATGAAAAGCATTTTGAAACACTGGAAGGCAAGGACATTGATCACTTGATAAGAAAGGACCCGGTAACTTGTAGTCGTTACTATAGACATAGAATCATTGCTTTGAAGCAATTGATATGTCATGACAAAATCTTTTTCAAGAAAGTATCAGACAACTACTTTGTGATAGAGTTTTAGAATAGAGGAAACAAGCATGAACATGGATTTTGGTGGATAAAAGATGCACCAATACATGGAAAGGATAGTGATTCAGAAATTGCAAAGTTCTTGAGCAAGTACATAGCATGTGACACAGATCATCTGCATCTAGATCTTGTAAAATTGCATAGGCATTCCCATACAAAAAGCTGTAAGAAACAAAAGAATTCACATTGTCGATACAACTTTCCTATGCCACCAATGAGAATGACAATGATTCTTGAACTGATCGAGTTATTAGACAAAGTTGTTGATGAAAAGTCAAAGTTGTTGTTTTCATCACTAGAACAAAATATATATGACAATTTAATTAGCTTTAAAGACTTCTTGATGCAAATGGGAGTACCAGATGATGAGTACTTGCTTCTAATAGAGTGCACACTAAAAAAAATGACAATATTCCTGAAATGAAAACCTTCACATATTTGGAACAACAACCTTGCAAAGGATATGCCAAATTTTTGGAATGCAAATACAAATGCACAATTTGCTCTAAATTCATATGCAACAACATCATATTGAGGTTCATATATGACTAAATTTGACAAATCTATGACAAATGCATTTAGAAGGATACACAGAGAACATGAAAAAAGAAGAATTTATGGTATATAAATGATACGTACACTTGGAAATGCAATGTTGAATATTCAACAAATGTCTGCACAAGAAGCAATCCATGTTGTGCTTGCTCTGCCATTGAACGCCTTTTCAAGAGCATGTATCTTTATAAATACATCTCCAATAGATCAACACACATTCTTCCATAAGCCAGCCTTTTTATTGAAACAACAACTTGATGACTCAGAAGATGTGATGTGCAACTCTTTTATTCATTACTATATTGAACAACCACGTGTCATTAAGAATATCTGTCTTGTTGAATTTGTCTCCAAGTACAAAAAAGATGGTACACACATATCGAAAAGGAAAAAACCAAATGTGATACGATTCGTCAAATATAACAAGTACATTGATTATGAAAAATTTTGCAAAGAGAAACTATTGCTATATGTCATGTTAAAAAAAAGTGAATAGACATTAAAACATAGTTGGCCTACATGGGAAGTTGCTTATTGTTTTCACAAAACTAGAATACAAGCCAATGAAACTAATTTTTTATACAACATCAATCCAACGTGAGGCGATATGGAAAGTGCGATGCAACAAGTAGACAATGATCTTATCAACATTAATGGTACATTGACCGAACGAGGAAAAAGCACAGTTGATTGTGAATGGCGCGATTTGCAACCAGACCTACAATGTGTTGGAGGGAAAAGTAGCAAAAGAAAAACTAATCTTGGATTCCAAGTTGCAGGCCACCCATTTGTGCTTGAGAATAGTGAATATTATAGACTTAGAAGAATGTTGAACAGATAACAAAAAAAAATCATCAAAGACATTTCCCTAAAGAAGTTAAGGGACATGCAGACGCCATTCTACTTGTTTTTTACGGGTGGAGCAGGAACAGGAAAAACCGTCACAGTAAAAATGATATTCCAAATGATTATATCAATACACGATGCAGATAACACAACAAATCCTTTGAAACCAAAGGGATTGATAGTCACATACACAGGTAAAGTTGCTTACAAAGCAGGTGGAACATCAATCCATTATGCATTTCTAATGCCTTTCAACAAGTCCTAGTTTGTTCCACTGAGCATAGAAATGTTAGACATGTTATAAAAGCTTAATCAAGAAATACAAATTGTCCTTGTTATCCCCATTTTGTGGGATAACTAAGGAGATGATCTCTCGAGGCCCTCAAGTTGCATACATGGAGTACCAAGAGATAGCTTGACCAACAATGTCCACTTGCACAAATTAATACCCACCTCACCACCACACTCCAAGTTGATCATGACAGTATCTACCACATCAACTGGCCTCCTGAAGACAATGGGTCTTGCTCCATGAAGTACAAGTCAGGTATTATGGTGAGTGTCATTTCAATATTTGAGGCATTTGAGTTTGTTACATCTATTATTGCTTTTGATTATGTGACATTTGCTTGGACATTGTGCCCTTTGCCTTGTTTCACCTTGGTGGTTGACATTGCGCCATAGTAATTAGGTCACCCTTAGGGATAGGTATGCTACTGGGAGGTCCTCTAGACAAGTCATCATGCCATTCCCAACCATACTTGCCACTTTCCACGCTTCATCCACTCGTCTCCTCACCTTTTGAGTTTTTTTGGGTGTACTGACCCAAGAAGGGGTTGTCCCTCACTTCATCAGAAGAAGGGGCTGAAGGCCTAGAGGCTTATGGCTGGAAAAAGATAAAATATTGATTATGAACCTTCTAGGTGCTCTCCCAAAGAGGTCTTGAGAGAAATGAAATGCTTCTCTTAAAAAATCAAAGACCTGCAAAAGCAAACACATAAATATAAATCTCACCACTTGTTGAGGTGTGTACACTCATGTAGTGTCCCTTTCTTTCCTTGCATATGGTACTCTGTGTACCTCTAGATTCAAGTGGCCTTGTGGTTTTTCCCCCCAAGATAATCAATTTCAATCTAAGGGGTACCCAAGGTTTTGGATCATAAATTCATTAATGGCAATGAATGCGCTTGGAAAAAGGATGCATTGAAAATGAAGGGGCAACACACCCTCTACAAAGGCACCCATAAGTGAGACACTACAACCCCTTGTATGTCATGAACCCCAAGCCAAAAAAATTTCCCCTCATCCATAGAACATCATCCACATAACTTAGAAGGGGATCCCCCCTCTGGAAACACCCCTAAACTTGAGGGATGATTCACCCAATAGGTCATTTTGTCAACCCTCCCATACTCAAGCTTGGAAAATTGTATAGGGTCTTTGAGCATGAATTTATTTTGATGAGGTAGTTTGGATGTACATGCTTAGATGACTCTTTTATTTATTTGATTTACTCATCATGATGCTTTCACTTGTGATCCTTGGAGGGTATATATATTTGTCTTTGCAGGACCCAACTGGTGGACAATTTTGGAGGAACAAGACTAGCTTGGGCTTCCATGGGGCTTCAAGACCACAGGTTGGATACCAAGGGCCCACATGCCGGATGATGAAGATGTGCCTTTGCAGGACTAGAAGACATCATGGATGACCTCACCTAGCCCCTATCACCCAAACGAATTGCCTAGAACGAGAAAAATGTCACTCTTTGGGGCTTGACATCACCTAAGGCTAGGGCTTGGTGGTGATGGAATTGTTACTCATTGACAATTGGCATGACTAGAGGAGACATGGATTGAAGGAAGAGACATTGGCGCATAAAGAGGAGGTTCTAGGAGCCCCAACGAGCTCCATCATCTACTCCAACGACTTGGAAAAGTGTAGAAACGTCACCCTAGAGGGGTGACGTCTTATTTAGGGTTTTCTTTTATGTGCTAAATATGAATTGTTTAGTATTATTTTTGTAAAGGGAATAAGTAGGACATCTCTATTTCATTTTATCATAGCTCTCCCATTGTGAGAAGACTAATGGCTGAAATTTTCGCTAGACTTGAGCATTTTTGGTATCTCTCTCTTTTGCAAATGAGTTTTGGTATTATCTCTTGGTGAATGGACGAGGCTAAGTGGTGCGTGCCTCTTGGAGGCTTCTTTACTTGCTCTTGGATGGTAATTTCTTGGTGAACTAGGGTTTGGTCTTGCATCTTTCTTGGAATTGGTAAGGAAAATATTCAATTTTTATTTCTTTCTTGCTTGTTCTTGGTCATTGTTGGTTGAAACCATCAGAGGAGTATGTTGTATACACCCTCCATTAAGCTCCATCTTATTTTCTAAGTTTATAAGTCATTTTTGCAAGGGTTGTTAGGAGAAGTACGAGTCTGTTCACCCTCTTGGATTTTCCCTCAGTTGGTTGGAATACCCTAGGGACTTAGAGGATTTTCACCCCAAGGGATATTATTGATCCAACTTGTGTTTTAAAGACCCCATTCACCCAATTATAAAGGTACTAATCAGATTTTTTACATTGGAGAAATAAATTGTTTGCCTCGGTAAACGTGATTTAATGAGATACTAATATTGTTTCAATTGAATTAATGTTTGCATGCCAAGGGCTTGTTAAGGCCACTAGGGAATCTTGATTGGCTTAGTCTTCTTAGATTTATAGCTCATTAAAAGATATAGCCATTAGGGCTGCAGAAAAATATCTCTTTCCTCACTTATAACTTGTTTTTCGACCGTTAGAATTTGCTAAAAGTTTGCCAAGATAATCTACTAGGCCTATCGCATTTTTTGGATGAACTCTTTGTAAGTTTTGTTGGTTGGATTTACTGCTGTAAAAAATTGTTTGATACAGCCATAAGGCTGCAAAATATCTTTGCAAACACATTTTATTTACAGCCTTGTTTCATTGCTAAAGTCTTGTGCTTTCATTCTTGAGTATTGCTAGTGTTTATCTAGCTTATCTCTTGCATCATTTGTTGGACTTTTAGCAATTGTTTAGCAGCTTTAACACTTGGTTTCTTGCTGATATATATATTTGTTTACTGCTCCAAATTAGGGACAACAAGTTTAACTTGCTTGTCCACCTAACATTATACATACATACTTAGCTTGTTTTGGTGTCTCAGGTAGGTACAATTACTCTTTGCAGGTACTCTTATCTCTTGGCAACTTTTGGCTACCACCAAGACTCTTTCTCAAGTATTTATGCACTCTCTATCTTGACCTTTAGGGGAACCTTCCTTCATATCTTCACTTTCCATCTCATTTCCCCAGGGTTAACCAGGATTCCCCCCTTGAGGTGATTCCTTCATCTCTAAAGTGACAGGAATACCTGCCTAACGTGACAGTGGGTAGGTGTTCTCTAAGTTGTTGCCATTTGGTGGTTGGGTTGGGATTTTCCCAACCTACAACTTGTGTGATAAAATTTTGGTGCCATTTTTGGGGAGGATTTTGAATCCTCTTATGAACCCTAACGACACTTTGGAAATCTATCCCAAAGCCTTTCCCTAGTTTTCCTAATGACTCCACCTGAGGGAAGTTCCCTTTCCCCTTTTATTAGACGAAATTTTTAGGTTCATCTGGCGACTCCACCTTCCAAGAACCACCTTTCCTTCTTTGCCCTTTTCCATCCTTTGATGAGCCTTGAGTTCATCTAGCGACTTCACTGAGGTATTCCCCTAAGTAATGGAACCATGGCCTCACAAGACTTACAATGAGCTTTCCATAAAGTCTATCCTTCTTTGGATATTCATAATATCCCTAGGTATCCAAATCATTGCTCCCCGAAGTGCAGGGAAAGTTGTCCTAAATTTAACAACGATCCAAATCTAGTAGTCACCCATCTCCTCAATTATATGAAGTATGCTTCAAGCCTAGATGTGCTACATGAGGACATGCTAATGAAAATTTGTGTATCTTCACTGAAATAAAGTCAAAGGAATTGGCTTGCACACTCATGTATTCCGAAGAGCATCCCATCTTCTACCAAGCTCATTGAAGAATTTATCAAGCAATATCGTCCAGCTACCCAGAATTTGCAAGATACTTTTCAAAATCTTAAAGATGTTCTTTGCAGAGAAGGTTTTCCTATAGATGAGGATGAAGAAAAGTTTGAAGAAGATTGTGATGAAGTTTCTCATGTTGAATTCCAAACAAGACATTTGATCAAGATGAAGTGCTTATATATGCCCTTCCACTTAATGAAGACATCCATTCCTCTGCTTCTCCTGCACATCAAGAAAACAAGATGATGAGTTACAATCCATTTGAAAACTTTGATGATGCTTTATTCCATGATTGTGGAAATAAATGAAGTTGCCAGGAGAATCTCGATGAAGTTTCTTTTGCAGATGGCCTGAACGAGACATTATTATCTACTTTCCCTTTTGAAGAAGATGAAGTTGTACAATCTTGTAAAGAAGTAATCAACACCTATGATACATGTGAAATCATGGAACAACCCCCGAATATAGTTGATAGTCACATTGATGATTTCATACAGGTTGGGAGATGTAGATGGGATTTTGGACATTTCCTTTTTGATAGAGACCCCATTTACGACATTGAGGGTAGCCCTCAAGCAAGAGTGGTTATGTTGTCATCGTCAAAGGACTAATTTCCATACATGTATGATTCAGATGATATGGTTATAGATTTTTTCTACCCATTTGAGGATGACTTGTCATAGCAGACTCAGGGTGATCCTCAATCATCCCTTGATATGTACCCTTTTGAGGATGTAGATTTGTCCTGTGAGGATTTTCAATCATTGTGCTCATACTTTGATAGACACCAATCCATGGCCAGCCCGGTGCCCTCTGAGGTCCACACTACCAAATCTAAGTAATTCATATTGAGACTTTTGGTGGGGATTTGTAGATAAAGAAGTGATGTTTCCTAAGTCTGGGGGAGGATTTCTTCTCTAGACATGAGGTTATCCCTTACATATTATCTTCTTCTTTGGGAAGCCATGCATTTTTCTTCCGATCTCTCATCTTTTCTCAGTTTTCCACAAAAAATGGATATTTTTGTGTCAATGAAGAGAAATCATCGTCTTTATATGATAGTCGTCTTCAGAGATGGGTTGATTGAGATTGTGGCTATCACTTCATGTAGGATTCCTTGCATGATCAGAATTGCGGATATTCTTTCCAGTAAAATTTATTCCCTCCCACCCATCTCCATGAGTTTCATTTCATGATTGATTATATATTTATTTATGCTCATTATCATTACGTGCTTGACTTATCTTTGTTATTTTACATAATTAAGAACAGGGGGAGATACTTTGAAAGGTGATCAACTTGTTGCATTTGTTGTATGACTTCACCTGATATCACCTATCACTTGATATTCAGGGCCCCAAGGCCCTAGGTAAGTAGGTAGGTCATTTTGATTTCCAAGATTTTCATCTTGATCAGTCATGGTAGTTAGTTGCATTTCATATTTCATCTTGCTCTACTTGCATATTGATTTCATGTTTAGTTTAGGAAAAAAAAAGTCTAAATTTTATTTTCTAGATTAGTTTCATTTTTTGGTTTGATATATATGGACGAAGGGTGATAGAACCACCCTAGATTTTACAGTTTGTTTTTTCAATGTAGGCACAGGTCTACCAGGAGATGCTGCGGTTCTCATGCACTCTACGACGAGCACATGTCCCCAAGTAGGATCCATATGTTGTCCATGTTATCCCCTAGTTTAGGGATAACTAATGAGATCATGTCCCAAGGCCCACAGATTCCAGACATGGAGTGTTGAGAGCCGGATGGCCTAAGCATAACCCCGGAGGGCCCCTCTTTTATTCAAGTACAGTCCACATCACTAGCAGCAACATCCATCACACTGGTTGGGTCTTGAAGTGGTAGTGAGTCTTGCTCCATGAGGTAATGAGTCTGGGTATCATGGTATGTATCACTCTGATATTTGAAGCACTTGAATATATTGTATTGAATCTTTCTTCAGTTCATGACGTTTTCTTGGAAATTATGCTCTTTGCCTTGTTTAAACCCAGGAGGGTGACAGAGTGCCCTAGTAAGTTGATTTCTCTTTAGGATGGGTTGCTACTAGGTGGATCTTTGAAGAGTTATCGTATGTTCCCTCCATACTTACCAATTTCCATCTTTAATCCTTCCATCTCGCCATCTTTTGGGCATTGGGATAGTCTACACTAGGAAGAGTTGTACCTTACCTCATGGGAATAAAGGGCTAAAGGAACAGAGGGTAAAAGTAGTTGGCAAGAGTTAAAATCCATTTTGAAACCTTCGAGATACTTCGCCCAGAGATCCCCGAGAAAGTAGTGAAAATCTTCTTAATAAGAAAAGGGTACCCACAAGTTAACATGAACACTCAAGGTATTAGTTGATGGATAGGAGATCTCATCACGAGTTGGTCTATTATGACCATGAACATGTACTGGTATGACATTACCAGCTATCCGATCACCAAGCCATGGTAGTGGCTCTTGTTTGCATAGCGAAGAGAAAGGGGGTCTCATCATGAGCCAACCTTCTCATTTCCGTGAAATGTTTTGTGGATGACATTGTCACCTTTAGTCACCAAGCAAGGACATTGGCCCTCAACTATTCCCTTATAGCACAAAAGAAAAGATCAAAAGTAAGAAAGCTAAGAAAGAAAAAAATGGTAATGAATGGGCTAGAAAACAATTGCATTCATGACAAGGTGCAGCTCACCCTCCACAAAGGTGCCCATAGGTAAGACTCTACATTTCCCTGTTATCACATGCACCTGATGCCTAAAAGTTTACCCCATGCCACTTCATACACTTACATGACTTGGATTAGGCTCCACCTGGGAAACACCCTAGACTTAAGGGGGATTAACCCAATAGGACATCCTGAGACCCTTCCCAAACCTAAATTTGGCAAGTTGTATAACGTCTTTGAGAATTTGTTTGGTTTAGGGGGGTTTGATGCACATGTTTGGATGGTTTGATTATTGTATGTGATTCACTTGCTATGATACTCATGACTCATGGACCCCTGAAGGGCGTACCTATTTGTCTTTGCAGGACCTTGCCCGATGGACATGTATTCATGAGGAGATGACCAATTCAGACCTTCATGAGGGCTTGAAGCTGATGGATGGATGTTGAGACCTCGGGCTTTGGGCATGACAATGATGACCAGCTTGTGTGATACAAGAAGAGGTCATTTCATTTAGAGGCACTTTGGTAGGCCTAGGAGGGGGGTGGATTTCGTCCTCCATGCACCAAGACGCTACCCTTTCGAGGCTCAGACGTCAACCTTCTAGTCTAGGATGACAACGCTCCTTGAAGATGATGGTAGCATACGTGGATAAATATTGAGGCGTTTGGAGGCCTAGCACCATGTTATTGCAGCCTAACGTCCCCTTGAGGAGACCTAACTGTTAATATTATGGTAGCTGTGGGAGGCATTTACCCCCACGTGCGAACCTGACGAGAATAGAAGACTCCGGGAAGCAAGAGAAACCCTAATGAATTGGCTAATAACCCTAGAAGCCTTGTCGGCTCAAGAATATAATTTATATTAGGCTATTATCCTCCAAGAGAAGAAGTTGGCCAGAAATAATAATAATATACTGAACAGACACATACCCAGAAGGAGAAGTCGGCCCCAGCAAACTGGCATGATTACTATAAATACAGGGTGTCAGTTCTCATTTGACAGCATCTCAGAATTGTAGTTTCCCAGTTGATGCGCACTGCAATTGCAGTCTGGTGCGCAGGTGCAGCTGCAGCAGCAGCTAGTTTCAGTATTGGCTTGTATATCTCTTGGCTAGGGTTTGGAACATCTGATCAGTCTTTTGTGATGCGCTATCATTGGGGATTGATGTGCTACTCTTTGTTTGGCTATCTAACCTAGGGTTTGCTTCCAGAGGAATTCTCAGGTCAAGGTTAAGGTGCTCGAAGGGAGGCTTCAGCCTATGGTTGGGTTACGAGGGTATCATCACTGGTAAAACGAGCACACCATCTTCTATATTCTAATAGGTTATGGGCCCACCACCCCTTCAGTCAGCCAAAAACACTGGAAGGAAACATAGCCGCTAGATATTGAGCCCGTTGAGGAACTGCCGCTAGGGTTACTAGCAGGAGCAGCTTCCAAAAGCACTGCAGCTAGGGTTACCAGCAGAAGCAGTTGCAGAAACCCTAAACCTCTTGTCGAGGCACCTTAAGTGATGAGATTGACCTAATCTCTAGATAGATCAGTGCACCCTAGCCCAGTGCATCTCCTAGTACTCTCAGAAGACCAAGACGTGAAGTTTGGATTTCTGGTCAAATCTAGGGTTTGACCAAGTCAAG
Source organism: Picea mariana (assembly GCA_032191745.1). NCBI lineage: Eukaryota > Viridiplantae > Streptophyta > Pinopsida > Pinales > Pinaceae > Picea > Picea mariana. The sequence goes on from JASDQU010738861.1 coordinate 117,486, forward strand.
CAAGCCATGACGAACTCTATGAAGTCTGAGAACAAGTTAGATGGAGCTTCTAACTTCAGAGCGTGGAAGACAAGGATTGAACTCATCCTTGCTAAGAATAAAGTACTAGATATTGTGAAAGGAAAGATCGTGAAGCCAGAGTTTAAAGAAGGAGAAGAGAAGGAATCGCAGAACGTTGCAGCTATGGAGAAGTTCAAAGACGTTGACATCAATGCCATGAGTATCATAGTGGATTCTATAAAAGACCACTTGATACCCTACATCTCCCATCTTGACTCATCGAAGAAGATGTACGATGCCCTAACAAATCTCTTCTCAGTCAGAAACATTGGACAAGTTATGAGTCTGAAGAATGAGCTCCGTGACATGAAGATGAATGATGACGACATCATAACATCATACTTTGTAAGGATCTCCCAGTTAAGATATCAACTACAAGCTATTGAAGAGATCACTTCAGAAAAGGAATTGGTCAACATAGTACTCAATGGTCTTCCCAAGACATGGGATGCATTTGCCGCAAGCGTGAATACAAGGAAGGAGTACCCGACATTTAAAGAACTTTGGACTTGCTGTGCTCAAGAAGAATCAAGGATCAATGCAAAAGAGAAACCTCAAAAGAAGTACGATGATCAAGCCTTCACAACAAGATTCAAGAACTTCAGAAACAAAAGGAAGTTTGGTTCAAGGAGGAA
>JASDQU010738861.1:118280-158834 GCA_032191745.1 Picea mariana
GGGAAATGGTCCAGGTTCAGAAATCAGAAACAATCCTTCTTCCTTGGTTGAGAAGAATGGGGCAGATAGACCATTATTGATATTCTATGTTGAGGGCAGACATTCTTTCAGACCTCACAGATGTGAGTGAAAGATTGGCCCAGATGATTATTATTGATGTTCTATATTGAGGGAAGACATTCTTTCAGATCTCACAGACATGAGTGAAAGATTGGCCCAGATGATCATTGTTGATATTCTATACTGAGGGCAGACACTCTTTCAAAACTCATAGACGTGAGTGAAAGATTGGCCCAGTTGATTCAGTTTTTATGATAACATTGTTTCTATGTAGATGAAGACTACTGTAGTGGCAGACATTCTTTCAGATCTCACAGACGTGAGTGAAAGATTGGCCCAAATGATACAGTTTTTATCATAACATTGTTTCTATGCAGGATGCTCTCATATGTTTGTTATGAAGACTATATGATAGTAGATGAGGACTACTGTGGTGAATGTGTTTCACTGCTCGCAACTATACGTTGTTGATCAAGTACTTGTTTGTTACTTGATGTGGTAGTTAACCACTGGATTGTAGTTGTGTACTACTATGAATAGACACAGGTGTGTTCTATTCTTGTTCTAATTGCCTTGAAGACTATCAGCAGATTATTGGAGATGATCATTCAGATGAATGATGAACAGAGATTTTCCAGACAGAAAACAGTTCAGAGCTTTTACTCCTCTTGTATCACTCCATGGTGAGAGTGACTTATCCAGCATCATATCGAACTAATCAGATGAAGTATGGTTTCGAGAGATGATGCAGCTGATGGTGATGGTGATGCTCATGATCTAGTCATGAAATAGTCTAGATGACTATATTGATGCTACCAGGTAAATGGTATGTTTTGTGCTCAAGACCGTTACCTGTAAATACCTCTCTAGCTAGGAGGGAGTGTTAATATTATGGTAGCTGCGGGAGGCATTTACCCCCACGTGTGAACCTAACGAGAATAGAAGACTCCGGGAAGCAAGAGAAACCCTAATGAATTGGATAATAACCCTAAAAGCCTTGTCGGCTCAAGAATGTAATTTATATTAGGCTATTAGCCTCCAAGAGAAGAAGTTGGCCAGAAATAATAATAATATACTGAACAGACACATGCCCAGAAGGAGAAGTCGACCCCAGCAATCTGGCAGGATTACTATAAATACAGGGCATCAGTTCTCATTTGACAGCATCTCAGAATTGTAGTTTCTTAGTTGGTGTGCACTGCAATTGCAGTCTAGTGCGCAGGTTTGGAGGAGGGTTGCAGGTGCAGTTGCAGCAGCAGCTAGTTTCAGTATTGGCTTGGATATCTCTTGGCTAGGGTTTGGAACATCTGATCAGTCTTTTGTGATGCGCTATCATTGGGGATTGATGCGCTACTCTTTGTTTGGCTATCTAGCCTAGGGTTTGCTTCCGGAGGAATTCTCAGGTCAAGGTTAAGGTGCTCGAAGGGAGGCTTCGGCCTGTGGTTGGGTGACGAGGGTATCGTCAATGGTAAAACGAGCACACCATCTTCTATATTCTAACACTAATGTCACACTAGAAGGGTTACCACTACCTTTTTAGGGTTATTTTATGTAAATTTATTTAATTTGTAAATTAAGGGCTGAATTGTTGAGGTCAGCCCTGTATTTTAAAATAAATTTAATTTTAGGCCAAATTTTGCTATAAATATACAAAAATGACATTCATTTTCATCATAACTCTCCCATGAGAGAGAGGACTAAAATTGGCGCCCTTTTAGGGTTTATTGGCTAAAATTGTGAGGCACACTTGTTTTGGAGGCTGAATTTTGCAACTTGGATCATTTTTTGGTGAAGTTACTTGGCAATCTAGGGTTTTATTGCTTGATTATTCTTGGTGAAGTAGATCTGCAATTATCATTTCATTTTTAATGGTTATGGTATATTTTCTTATTCATGTTAAAGATTATGAAATTTCTTGCTTGACAAACCCTAGGAGTAAAGGACTTAATGTGCTACTTCTTTTCTCTTCATTTGCTAGACTTTACTAAAGTGGTTTAACCTAGACATGCTTCTAAAGCCCTAAAGTGCTAGCACTTTATAATCCATTGCCTAGTTGTTGTTGTATTAAATACATTTCAATAGTCTAAGGAGGAGGAAGGCGCTAGGGCCTAGAAGTGCCTACCCTCTAGTTAGCTCACCTCCCTAAAGTTTGGATCATGGAGGACTTAAGGTGCTACTCCTCTAAAGATCCTCCCTTTTACTTAGACAAGTATAATCATCATTGTTTCTCCAAGTAAATGTTGTCAAACTCTTGACTCCACAACCCCTTAAAGGCACTTGTCTCTCTTCTCTTTGGTTAATTGATCAAACAAACACTCAAACTTTAAGATCTCAAGCCTTCACTAACCAAAACTAACATTAGCTTAGCCTAGACTACTAACTTTATTATTGTTGTTATAATTGTCTGCTACAACCATCTAACTGCAACAAATTTTATGCATACTTAACATTAATTGCTAGCTAATTACTTGAGAATTTGTTTGTGATAAGTTACTATCATTCTATATACTAAATGGCACATTTTTATTGTCTTTTAAAGCATTTTCTGAAGAGTATTCTTGCAGTTGTTACATATTTCTCAGTGTTGTTGTAAAATTATTTAATGTCATACTTTTATATTAGCTAGCACACATTTCACTAGTTTATTGTCTATTGAAGAATTAATATCATTTTTAACTTGAAACTGCCATGCATATATGCTTTTTTTCTTGTTCCGAGCAGGTACACTTTACTTCTGCATTTGCTTCATATCTTAAGACATAAAATCAACAATACCACTTGACTTGAGTGACCAGTGAGAGGGGGCTAATGTTTACATATTTGCTTCATTTCACCAGCCCTTTAGGTCACTAGGGACGTCTCCCTTTGGGTATTTTTATCTTTCTCCTAAACAGAAAGGGGTTTCATATTAAGGTGACAGTGATAGGTCACCCCCGTGTTACGCCAATCTTGTCCCACTTGCCTTGGGCTTTGGGCAAGTACAAATTGTGCGATAACATTTTTGGCGTCGTTTCCGAGGAACACTGAGTCAATATTCCTCAACGACACTTTTTCGGTAAGCCTTTCCCTCAAAGCATTCATCTTACAAAGCTTACTTGGCGATTCCACTAAGGGTGATTCCCTCGCTCCCTTTGATAATCCTTAAGAGGTTATCAGACGACTCCACTGACCTTTTTGAAGGTACCACCTTACTCTCAACTTTGTGATATTTCCAAAATATCGAATCATGGCATCGTGGGAGCAAGTGTATACATCTATTGATTTTGAAATTTTTCAAGGATACCCACATTATTTTGATATAAAATGGTTAAAAAATTGTCCAAGATTTAAAGGCCTCCCTATTACTCACATTGTAGAATTCTTGAAGTATATAAGTGAAAGAGAATTTGAATGGGAGGATGTACTGATAAAATTGTTCATAATTTCCTTGCCATAATTTTTACAAGGATGGATCAAGTGTCGTTGCGAACAAAAGGGTATATCGTCTTTCATAGATCTCGTCGGTAGGTTTCTTGAGTTCGCAAAACCACAATGACAGACTTATGAGGATGCCCTTCAAAATCTTGAAATAGCCCTAGAGGATGAAGGATTCACCACTGAGATTGTAGAAGATCTTAGGGGTGAGTACCATGCACAATGCCAAGAACCCTCTGATACAGAAGAAGAGATTTATGAAGGAGGTTGCCAATCCCATGAGGAAGAGCAATAATTCACTCATGATTCTACCAAAGATAATGAGGACATGGATGAAGAGCGAGAGTCGAATGATATCAAACATGATGATGAATTTTTAATGTGTACTCCTCCCTCTTATGAAGCCATCCATGATCCTATCCCTCCTACACAAGAAGAAGAGAATGAGGTTAATCAGTTTCCTTTTCATATTTTTGATGATACCCAATTCTATGATTCGAATGATGAAGAAGGGAATCCTTGGATGTACTAAACCCTTCATGTTATGATAAAGGTAATGGCATGGTTGATAATATTTATGAGTTCATATATGTTGGGAGATGCAAATGGGATGTGGTTGGTTCTAATAAAGATCTCATTTATGATATGGAAGAACATATCCAATAGTTCTCTTTACAACTATCGTATGAGGTTACTAATGATTCTGACATGTGGCAACAAGGAGATGGTATGGTTACAGATATTTTCCAAACACCCAAGGATGACCTAGTGCAATGTTCTCATGACGATTTTCGATCATACCTTGAGGATTTTGATGAGTATTTCGTTGAGCACTTAGATTTATTCTATGAAGAAGATTATCAACCATCGTTGTGCTGAGATATTGATAAGGGTGAGGACGTTGCTTTCTTGAAGCAGGATACTTGGGACAAGGGATACAGTTGGGGAACATGTCTCTTGTACCGAGTTTTCTCTAAGGCAGAGCCTTATTTTAGAATTCGAGGGTAGGTTGAATGCCTTAAGAAGAAGCTAATTATCTCAATCGTTCAACTCTCCCCTAAGAAGTTTCCAATCATCCTCTAGGTTCTTGCTAGTCCCTTCTCAGACCTCAAGATGTGATGATGTCCAAGTTAGCAAACCTTCAGACTCTTTGAGTCAGTGTTTTGAGTCTTTGACTTTTCACGATCCCTTTCTAAGATGGATTGAGCACTTTCCTAGAAGTATAACTTGGCATAATTTTTTCCCTCCCTCCTAACTCCATGAGCTAGAATTTACGATTTCCTATGATATGATACATGATCTAACTCATGTTATTTTTTTGCTTAACTTGTCATTGTTTTGGTTTATGATGAAGCACAGAGGCAGGTGTTATGAGATATTGTTGGGATGGTTTCACTAGTTATATGACTACACCTAGCATTCAACCTGTTGGAGTTGCTTCACACACACCTAGGATTTCTTTTTCCTAAGTTTTTTCATTGTTTATTAGTCATAATTAGTCATTATCCAGTCTCCTATATTTTAGGGGAGAATATTCCACCTAGAGAATATTCTCTTTCAGTTGACACTTCAGTTTGACTAGTTGAGTTGAGTTTAGATGTTGCATTGGTTTTGTCACCATGGAACATTGAGGTCATCACCATGCTAATTCGACCTTGCCTTGGTATCATCACCAGATTGGCACATTACCCTTGATTCCCTAAGTTAACTTCTCACTGCTCTATGTTCAGTCAGTTAACTAAAGACTAGTTGACTAGTTAACTCAACTAGGTGGGAGTTCACTCCCGTAACTGCCTGAGAGGCTAGACTAGGTGGCAGTTCACTCTCGTAACTGCTGGTGTATGTCCAGATCACTCTAGAACACCACTATAGCACATTGGTTCTCCTCCAATGCACACTCATTGAGTTCTATAGAGTATATCATGTGTGAATTATTCATTATTCACAACGGTTAATGAGAATTCTTTCATTCTTTCTCCTTTTCTCTCTACAAATGTGTGTATCATTGTTTAGATAGATATATTATGTGCAGGTTCAACACATTTACATGGTATCATATCCGATGGACTGCTAAGCAAAAGCTACACCAATTTTTTTTGCAGGTACAAAAGATTGAAGACAACGGAAAGATGGATTTCCAAAAAGAATTCATTCTTACACCTTACAACTATTTTGAATGGAAGGAGAAAATAACCATACATATCTGAACCAGAGGGTTGTATAGGTTAACCTTGAATACAGATACATAATTGACATCAGCCATAGAAAAATTCAAGTACTTAAATCGCATGGATGAGGCACTCGGAACAATTTGCAGTCTTATTTCTCCCAATCTCTTTTTTCATATATCTTCTTATAAGACTCCCAATGAAGCCTAGACCACCTTGGAAGGGATATTTGGAAAACATGATGAGATGAGGGGACACATGCTGGAGGTGGAGTTGCTCACATTGGATCCAAAAAGCTTCGAGAATATCCAAGATTTCTTTACAAAATTCAAGGATTTATTGTCGCAACTCAAATTTTGTGGGGTTGATAAATCGAAGGAGGAGAAACAAATGGTTCTCACCATTCTCTCCAAGATTGGTCCTGAATTCTTTGTATTCGTATCCACATTCCATTTTGTCAGATTCACCTCCAGAGCCACCTGGAAGATGCCTTCTCTTGAGGACTTTATCACATCCTTGACACAAGAGCAAATCAAGCTCATCAACATGGGCACAATCAAAGGCCCAAGGGCGCATGCACTCACTGTGCATTATGGCAGCCAAAAATATCACAAATCTAAATATAAAGATAAATGGAAAGCTCATGCACATCTGAAGAAGGAAGGGTACACAAAACCCTTCACCGATGCCTCTGGATCCAAAGGGGAAAAGGGAAGAAAATGGGAGAAATGCACGTATTGTCACAAAGGATTCCATTCGGAATCCACAAGCATGCAACAACAAATAGATCTGATGTCTCAAATACTTCAGAAAAAACCGTGGAGATCGCATCCTCGAGGGTGCCAAGAAGAAGAAGCCAGCAGATTCGAATTACAAGAAAGGCAATTATAGCCATGCCTTGATTGCCATCAACTCCTCTCCTGATGCTTAGATCGTAGATTCAGGAGCATCACATCACATGGTTGCCTCAAAAGCAGTATATTCTTCTTTGTATGCATGCAAAGGTCCTCCTATTCTTATGGGGGACAACTCTTATGTCGAAGTCACCAGCAAAGGAAGGATTGAACTTACCAACAAAAGCTTCAAGAACGTGCTGCATGTTCCCAAACTTTTTGTCAACCTTCTCTTTGTGTATCATATGACAAATTCTAGCACCGGAAAGAAATTCATATTCACACTAAATTCCATGGACATCTATGACATGCAAACCAACTCCAAGGTTGCTACCGATGAGGTAAATCATTAGTCCAAATTGTATACATTTTCTGAATTCATTGAACCTGATTCTGCTTTACTGCTTACTCATGCTGATGAAAGTAGTAGGATATGGCATGAAAGATTTGGACATTTGAATTTCATATACATGCAACAACTTAGCAAGAATAGATTGGTTGATGGTCTACCAAACATCCATTTCTACAAGGAAGTGTGTGAGGGATGTGTTCTCGGGAAACACCCTCAAGAGAAATTCGACAAGGGAAAGTCTCAAAGAGCCTCCACACCTTTAGATCTGATCCACAGTGACCTTGTGGGTCCTTTTCCGCATCCATCCATCAACAAAGCGAGGTTTTTTCTCATTTTTGTTGATGATTTCTCACGTTTTACTTGGATCTACTTTCTCAGGCAAAAATCTGACTTCTTTCAACACCTCAAAGATTTCAAAGCCTTGGTTGAGACACAGTCCGGAAAGAAGATCAAAGTCCTCCAGAATGATAATGGGGGAGAGTATGTGAATCAAGAGATCCACAATCTTTTCCATGAGGCAGGGATACAATTGCAGCATACAGTTCCCTATACTCCGCAACAAAACAGATTTGTTGAGCAGAAAAACAGATCTCTAAAAGAGATGGCATCTTGTATACTGCATGCAAAGTCACTACCACAGAGACTATGGGTCGAAGCACTTAATTGTGCAACATACATCCAAAATATATCTCCCTGTAGATCTCTCAAGGATAAGACCCCCTACGAGGCTTGGTGCAACCTCAAACCGGAAGTGACCCACTTTCACATTTTTTGTTCACGTGCATGGGCCTGGATTCCCTCTGAAAAACAGGAAGGCACTTGATCCACAGAGCACTAAGTGCATTTTTGTTGGCTACCCCGACAATGTGAAGGGATATAAGCTTATTGATCTTTCCTCGGACTGGCTCATCATTGAACGTAGTGTCCAATTCGAGGAAAGTGTCTCGCATGAACCTCAATAGTCGCATACAGACACCTTCATTATTCCACCTGCCCAAGATGATGAGCATGCACATGCCGACTCTTCTTCAGACGAGAGTTCTGATTCAGAGGATTGAGATGATTCATATTCAGAGTCAGTACATTCGGATGCAGAGTCAAAGCATTCAAATGCAGTTGCAAAGCCAGAGCAGAGGCCCAAGTGGGCACATATTACTCTTCAGGATGCAGGGGATCTTGTTGGTGATCCAGCCGATACTAGGAGGACTCGATCTAATTTCAAGGAGCCTCCTATTGCACTCACTTCCACTGAACCATTGCCCTCTAGGCATATTTTCTTGGTTCAGTATTCATATCTACATTCTTATGGCAAAGCTGCTAGAAATCCCTTTTGGGAATTCGTCGTACAAGAGGAGTACAACTCCCTCCTCGAGAACAAGACTTGGGATCTGGTTCCCCTTCCTTATGGGAGGAAAATTGTCAGATGCAGATGGGTCTACAGGACCAAGAGTGTAGTGGATGTATAGATTAGCATATACAAATCCAGGCTTGTTTCTAAAGGCTTTCAGCAGGTGCATGGTATTGACTATGATGAGACTTTCGCTCCAGTAGCAAAGATGGATTCCATATGATTGCACTTGCCATTGCGGCAGCCAAGGGATGGGAATTCCATCAGATGGACGTGAAGAATGCATTTCTTCATGGTGATCTCTCTAAGGAGATCTACATGGAGCAACCCCAGGGATTTATGCGGGACTCATCTTTGGTCTGTCGACTGAATAAGTCACTTTATGGCCTGAAGCATCCTTCGAGGGCATGGTATGCCAAGATAGACTCCTGCCTATTGTCACATAACTTTGTACATTGTAAATCAGACCCGAATGTCTACATGCTCAGGATGACTGATTCACTTCTACTTTTAGTTCTGTATGTCGATGATTTGTTGATCATCGGGTGCTCGACTTCAACGATTGATGCAGTCAAGAGGATTCTACATGAGAGGTTTATTATGATGGACATGTGTCTGCTACACTTTTTCCTTGGACTCAAGATCAGTCAGGATGCATTAGGCATCCAACTCTCTCGGGCTAATTATGCATGAGATCTCCTTGAGAGATTTCACATGAAAGATTGCAAGTATGCATTGACTCCTTTCCTATCAGGATTCGAACTCGAGGATGGCGGGGAGACTCCATTGGTTGACAACACACTGTATTGACAGCTAGTGGGGAGCTTTTTGTATCTCATGCACACTCTAGATCAAACCTCTCATATGCAGTTGGTGTAGTTTCCAGGTTCATGCAAGAGTCGTATGCGCTACATTGGAAAACTTCAAAGTGTATCCTTCGATGCGTACAGGGAACCATCACCTTTAGGATTCATTATGCAGTAGATTCTACATTAGATCTCATCTGGTTTACTGATTCCGACTAGGCTAGCAATAGCACTGATCGCAAGTCTACATCTAGTTACTCACTCAGTCTTGGTTCCGGGCCTATCTGTTGGTCGAGCAAGAAGCAAGCTGCCATTGCTCTGTCTTCAGCTGAGGCAGAGTATAGAGGGGTAGTTAACATAACCATTAAGGCTATGTGGCTACAAAATTTTCTGACTGAGTTGGGAATTCAGTTTCATCGGTTGATCATCATCTGGTGTGACAACCAGAGCACTCTGAAGTTCTCCAGAGATCCAGTTCAGAGGTAGCGGACGAAGAACATCGAGATACACATGCACTACATTCAAGACTTGGTACATGAGGGGATCATTGACTTACAGTTATGTCCTTCAGTAGAACATACGACAGACATCTTCACCAAGACCTTCACTGAGCAGAAGTTTCATTCTCTGTGAAGTCATCTTGGAGTGAAGAACACAGTTGCCTAGCAACTATAGTTCTTCTTTTTACATACAATGTACCTTGAGGGGGGATTTTTTCCCATGAGGTTTTCCCTCTTTCCTCATTTTATTTTCAGTGTATCTTTTGTATTTGGGTACCTAACATGGCCTCGTTGTCGGGACCCATTCTTTATTTTCACCATAGTGATGTTTAGGGGGGTATTGGAGTTACTTCATACTCACCTAGGATTTCTTTTTCCTAAGGTTTTTCCTTGTTTATTATTCATAATTAGTCATTATCCAGTCTCCTATATTTTAGGGGAGGATATTCCACCTGGAGAATATTCTCTTTCAGTTGACACTTCAGTTTGACTGGTTGAGTTGAGTTTAGATGTTGCATTGGTTTTGTCACCATGCAACATTGGGATCATCACCATGCTAATTAGACCTTGCCTTGATATCATCAACAGACTAGCTCATTACCCTTGATTCCCTGAGTTAAATCCTCACTACTCTCTGTTCAATTAGTTAACTGAAGACTAGTTGACTAGTTAACTCAACTAGGCTGCAGTTCACTCCCGTAACTGCCTGAGAGACTAGACTAGGTGGCAGTTCACTCCCGTAATTGTTGGTGTGTGTCCAGATCACTCTAGACCACCATTATGGCACATTGGTTCTGCTCCAGTGCGCACTCATTGAGTTATATAGAGTATATCATGTGTAAATTATTCATTATTCACAATGGTTAATGAGAATTATTTCATTCTTTCTCTCCTTCTTCTTCTTTCTCCTTTTCTCTCTGCAAATGTGTGTATCATTGTTTAGCTAGATCTATTATGTGTAGATTCAACACATTTACACAACCAACATGTAAGCAGAGGTAGGTAGGCATTTGCATCCATTGTACATACCATTCAATATCATGTTAGCATAGTTGTAGTTTCATTTGATTGTCTTTTCTCACTTGTATATATCTATGCTCATGATTAGAATTTGTTTTATTTCAATTTTATATCATGTATGGACAAGGGGTGATATCACCACCCTAGATGTTACTAATATATTTTCTTGAGATTTAGCAGGCACGGGTCATACCCGAGATGTTGAGGTTCTCATGCGCTCTACGGTGAGCACATGTCCTCGATTTGGAGACAAATTTTATTCCCTAGCCTAAGGATAACTAAGGAGATCGTGTCTCAAGGCCCATAGGTTCCAGACATGGAGTGTCGAGAGCCTGATGACCTAAGCATAGCCCCGAAGAACCCCTTTTTTCTTTGAGTACAGTCCACATATCCCGAGTAGCAACATCCATCACACTGGATGGGTCCTGAAGTGGTAGTGGGTCTTACTCCACGAGGTAAAGTGTCTGTGTATCATGGTATGTATCACTCTGATATTTGAAGCACTTGAACATATTGTATTGAATCCTTCTTCATTTCATGACATTTGCTTGAAATTATGCTCTTTTCCTTGTTTAAACCTGGGAGGGTGACACAATGCCCTAGTAAGTTGATTTCACTTTAGGATGGGTTGCTACTAGGTGCATATTTGAAGAGTTATCATATGTTCCCTCCATACTTAACACTAGGAAGGGTTGTACCTTACCTCATGGTAAGAAGGGGCTAAAGGCCTAGAGGGTAAAAGTAGCTGGCAAGGGTTAAAATCCATTTTGAAACCTTCGAGATGTTTGGCCCAGGGATACCCGAGAAAGCAATGAAAAGCTTCATAGTAAGAAAAGGGGACCCACAAGATAACATGAACACTCAAGGTATTGGTTTATGGATAGGAGGTCTCATCATGATCTGGCCTATTATGACCATGACCATGTAACGTTATGACATTGCCACCTATCTGGTAACCAAGCCAGGGTAGTGGCTCTTGTTTGCATAGCCAAGAGAAAGGGGGTATCATCATGAGTCAACCTAATCATTTCCGTGAAATGTTTTGTGGATGACATTGTCCCCTCTGGTCACCAATCCAGGACAATGGCCCTCAACTATTCCCTTGTAGCACAAAAGAAAAGATCAAAAGAAAGAAATCTAAGAAAGAATAAATGCCAATGAATAGGCTAGGAAACAATTGCATTCAAGACAAGGTGCAACTCACCCTCCACAAAGGAGCCCACACGTAAGACTCTACATTTCCATGTTATCACATGCACCCCATGCCCAAAGTTCAACCCCATGCCACTTCATACACTTACATGACTTGGATTAGGCTCCACTTGGGAAACACCCTTGACTTAAGGGGGATTAACCTAATAGGACATCCTAAGACCCTTCCCAAACCTAAATTTGGTAAGTTGTATAACGTCTTTGAGAATTTGTTTGGTTTAGGGGGGTTTGATGCACATGTTTGTGTCGTTTGATTATTGGATGTGATTCACTTTCTATGATACTTGTGACTCATGGACCCCTGCAAGGCATACCTATTTGTCTTTGCAGGACCTTGCCCAGTGGACAAGTATTAATGAAGAAATGACCAATTTAGACATTCATGGGGGCTTGAATCCTAGGGATGGATGTTGAGACTCGAAGCTTGGGGCATGGCATTGATGACCAGCTTGCATGATATAAGAATATTTCATTGCTTTGGAGGCACTCTGGCAGGCCTAGGGGGGGTATTACACCCTCCATGCACCAGGATGCTATGCTTTGGAAGCTGAGACATCATCCTTCTAGTCCAGGATGACAGGGTTCCTTGAAGATTATGGTAGCATGCGTGGACAAATATTGAGGCCTTTGAAGGCCTAGCACCATGTTCTTGCAGAATAAATTCCCCTTGAGGAGACCTAACGTCACCCTAGGAGAGTTGACACCACCTTTTTAGGATTATTTTCTTCAAATTTATTTAATTTGTAAATTAAGGGAAGAATTGTTGAGGTTGGCACTATATTTTAGAATAAATTTAATTTTAGGCCAGATTTTGGTATAAATACACAAAAATGACATTCATTTTCATCATAACTCTCCCATGAGAGAGAGGAATGAAATTGGCGCCCTTTTAGGGTTTATTGGATGAAATTGTGAGGCACACTTGTTTTGGAGGCTAAATTTTGCAACTTAGATCATTTTTTGGAAAAGTTACTTGGCAATCTAGGGTTTTATTGCTTGATTATTCTTGGTGAAGTAAGTAGATCTGCAATTGTCATTTAATTTTTAATGGTTATGGTATATTTGCTTATTCATGTTAAAGATTATGAAATTGCTTGCTTGACAAAACCTAGGAGTAAAGGACGTAAGGTGATACTTCTTTACTCTTCATTTGCTAGACTTTACTAAAGTGCTTTAACCTAGACATGCTTCTAAAGCCCTAAAGTGCTAGTACTTTAGAAGCCATTGTCTAGTTATTGTTGCATTAGATACATTTCAATAGTCTAAGGAAGAGGAAGGCGTTAGGGCCTAGAAGTGCCCACTCTCTACTTAGCTCACCTCACTAAAGTTTGGATCCTAGAGGACTTAAGGTGCTACTCCTCTAAAGATCCTCCCTTCTACTTAGACAAGTATAATCATCATTGTTTCTCCAAGTAAATGTTGTCGAACTCTTGACTCCACAACCTCTTAAAGGCACTAATCTCTCTTCTCTTTGGTTAATTGATCAAACAAACACTCAAACTTTAAGCTCTCAAGCCTTCACTAACCAAAACTAACGCTAGCTTAGCCTAAACTACTAATTTTATTGCTGTTGTTATAATTGTCTACTACAATCATCTAACTGCAACAAAATTTCTGCATACTTACCATTAATTGCTAGCTAATTACTTGAGAATTTGTTTGTGACAAGTTACTATAATTCTATATACTAAATGCCACATTTTTATTGTCTTTTAAAGCATTTTTTGAAGACTATTCTTGCAGTTGTTGCATATTTCTTAGTCTTGTTGTAAACTTATTTACTCATGTACTTTTATATCAGCTAGCACACATTTCATTAGTTTATTGTCTATTGAAGCATTAATATCATTTTTGTACTTGAAACTGCCATGTATATATGCTTGTTGTCTTGTTTCGGGTAGGTACACTTTACTTCTGCATTTGCTTCATCTCTTAAGACATAAACTCAGCAATACCAGTGATGGGGGGAGGGGGTAATCTTTACATTTTGCTTCATTTCACCAACACTTTAGGTCACTAGGGACATCTCCCTTCGGTTAGTTTTATCTTACTCCTAAATAGAAAGGCTTTTCTTATTAAAGTGACAGTGATAGGTCACCCCCCTGTTACGCCAATCTTGTCCCACTTGCCTTGGGCTTTAGGAAAGTACAGATTGTGCGATAATAGTCCCCATTTTGTGGGATAACTAAGGAGATGATGTCTCAAGACCCTTAGGTTGCAGACATGGAGCACCAAGAGACAGCTTGACCAGTAGTGTCCACTTGCACAGATGGAGACCCAGCTCACCACCACGCTCTAGGTTGATCATGACGGTATCCACCACATCAACTGGCCTCTAAAAGACATTGGGTCTTACTCCACGAGGTACAAGTCAGGTGTTATGGTGAGTGTAATTTCAATATTTGAGGCATTTGAGTTTGTTACATCTATTACTGCTTTTGATTATGTGACATTTGCTTGGACATTATGCTCATTGCCCTTTTTCACCTTGGTGGTTGACATTGCGCCCTTATAAGTGGATCACCTTTATGGATAGGTATGCTACTGGGAGGTCCTCTTAAGGATTCATCATGCCATTCCCGACCATACTTGTCACTTTCCACACTTCATCCACTTATCTCCTTACCTTTTGGGGTTTTTTTGGGTGTACTAACCCAAGAAAGGGTTGTCCCTCACTTCATGGGAGGAGGGGGTTGAAGCTCCAAAGGCTTGTGGCTGGAAAAAGATTAAAGTTTGATTATGAACCTTCCAAATTCTCACACAAAGAGGTCTTGAGAGCAATGAAATGCTTCTCTTAAAAAATCAAAGACTTGCAAAGGCAAACACATAGATATAAATGTCCCCACTTGTTGAGGTGTGTACACTCATGCGATGTCCCTTTCTTTCCTTGCATATGGCACTCTATGTACCTATAGCTTCAAGTAGCCTTGTGGTGATACCCCCAAGCTAATAGATTTCACTCTAGGGAGTACCCAAGGTTTGGGAACATTAATTAATTAATGGCAATGAATGGGCTTGAAAAAAAGATGCATTGAAAACGAAGGTCCAACACACCCTCTACAAAGGCACCTTTAAGTGAGACACTACAACCCCTTTTATGTCATGAACCCCATGCCCAAAAATTTTCCCCTAATCCATAGCACATCATCCACATGACTTACAAGGAGGTCCCCTTGGGAAACACCCTTAAACTTGAGGGATGATTCACCCAATTGGTCGTTTTGTCAACCCTCCCATACTCAAGCTAGGTAAATTGCGTAGGGTCTTTTAGCATGAGTTTATTTTGATGAGGTAGTTTGGATGTACATGCTTATATGACTCTTTTAATATTTTATTTACTCATCATGATGCTTTGTCTTGATATCCTTGGAGGGTGTATACATTTTTCTTTGCAGAACCCAACTGGTGGACAGTTTCAGAGGAACAAGCCTAGCTTGGGCTTCCATGGGGCTTCAAGCCCACGGGTTGGATACCAAGGGTCCGCATGCCAGATGATGAAGACATGCCTTTGGGGACCTAAAAGACATCATCGATGACCTCACCTAGACCCTATCACCCAAACAACCTGGCTAGGAGGGGCAAAATGTCACTCTTTGGAGCTTGACGTCACCTAGGGCTAGGGCTTGGTGGTGATGGATTTGTTACTCATTGAAACTTGGCATGACTTGACCGGAGGAGACATGGATTTAAGGAAGAGATATTGATGCATAAAGAGGTGGCTCTAGGAGCCCCAACGACCTCCATCTTCTACTCCAACGACTTGGAAAAGTGTCAAAACGTCACCCTAGAGGGGTGATGTCTTATTTAGGGTTTTCTTTTATGTGCTAAATATGAATTGTTTAGTATTATTTTTGTAAAGGGGCAAAGTAGGGGTTTGTTGTCCCATTGTTTTTTGTTTACCCTAACCTAAGTGGACAAACTATGATGAGAACATTTTGTATAAAAAGAGGATATCTCTATTTCATTTTATCATAGCTCTCCCATTGTGAGAAGACTAATGGATGAAATTTTTGCTAGACTTGAGCATTTTTAGTATCTCTCTCTTTTGAAAATGAGTTTTGGTGTTATCTCTCGGTGAATGGATGAGGCTAAGTGGTGTGCGCCTCTTGGAGGCTTCTCTACTTGCTCTTGGATGGTAATTGCTTCGTGAACTAGGGTTTGGTCTTGCAGCTTTCTTGGAATTGGTAAGAAAAATATTTAATTGTTAGTTCTTTCTTGTTTTTTCTTGGTCATTGTTGGTTTAAAACATCATAGGAGTATGTTGTATACACACTCCATTAAGCTTCATCTTATTTTCTAAGTTTATAAGTCATTTTTGCAAGGGTTTCTAGGAGAAGTACGAGTCTGTACACCCTCCTAGATTTGCCCTTAGTTGGTTGGAATACCCTAGGGACTAAGAGGATTTACACCCCAAGGGATCTTGTTGATCCAAATTGTGTTTTAAATATCCCATTCACCCAATTATAAAGGCACTAATCAGATTCGTTGCATTGGAGAAATAAATCATTTGCCACGGTAAACGTGATTTAATGAGATACTAATCTTGTTTCAATTGGATAATTTTTTTTATGCTTAGGGCTTTTCAAGGCCACTAGGGAGTCTTGATTGGCCTAGTATTCTTATATTTATAGCTCATTAAAATCTACAACCATTAGGGCTGCAACAAAATCTCTATTTCCTCACTTATAACTTGATTTTCAACCATCATAATTTGCTAAAAGTTTGCCAAGGTAATGTACTAGGCCTAGCGCATTTTTTGGGTGGACTCTTTGTAAGTTTTGTTGATTGGATTTAATATTGTAACAACTTAATTTGTACAGCCATAAGGCTGCAAAATATCTTTGCAAACACCTTTGATTTACAACCTCGTTTCATTGCTAAAGTCTTGTGCTTTCATTCTTGAGTATTACTAGTGTTTATCTAGCTTATCTCTTGCATGAGTTGTTGTACTTTTAGTAATTGTTTATCAACTTTAACACTTAGTTTATTGCTGATATATATCTTTGTTTACTGCTGCAAATTATGGACAACAAGCTTAAATTTCTTGTCCACCTAACATTATACACACATACTTGGATTTTTCTTGTGTCTCGGGCAGGTACAATTATTCTTTACAGGTACTTTTATCTCTTGGAAAATTTTGGCTACCACCAAGACTCTTTCTCAAGCCTTTTTGCACTCTCTAACTCAACCTTTAGGGGAACCTTCCTTCATATTTAAACTTTCCATCTCATTTCCCTAGGGGTCACTGAGATTCCCCCCTTGAGGTTATTCTCTCATCTCTAAAGTGACGAGAATACCTGCCTAAGGTGACAATGGGTAGGTGTTCTCTAATTTGTCGCCATTTGATGGTTGGGTCTTACTTTTCCCAACCTACAACTTGTGTGATAACAATCCTCATTGACGAAGCTTCTTTGGTCATAAGTTTATTCCTATTTTCGATTGATAGTCGACTAAGAAGAATAAAACATGTACAAACAAAGTACTTTGGAAACATAGATATGGTATTTTGTGGTAATATTTATCAAGCACAACCCATACATGATTCCCTGATATTTGAGCACCCTACCATGAACATGCAAAGAATAACATATGAATTATGGACATATAACGTGAAGTGTTATGAATTGCATACTACAATGCGGAAAACAAATGAAAAGTTTATCGCAATTATGAATAGAATGCAAACAAATAGTCAAATAAGAGACGATCTAGAATATATCAGCACGAATCACATTTGACCTGCTCCAAATCACCCAACATTCCCTTATATGTTTTACAAAAACAAAGATGTTGAATTGCATAATAGGTCTATGCTATCACTTATGCCTGGGAAGGAACTTTTAATCAATGCAATTGATGAAGAGGAAGATGACCACGGTGGTGTGCGACGCCATGAACATACAACAACTTTTCCTTTGTAACTTGTTCCAAAATTAGATATGCTTGTTGAAATATGTGCATGTAACTACGCTACGCAAGATGGTTTAGTGAACGATGCAGATGGAATAGTCAAAGCATACACCAAAACAAATAAGGCTGATGTTTTATGGATAAAGTTCTATGATCTGCATATTTTACATTGCCAAGCTACGAGGTTAGCTTCTTTATATAACATAGACAATTCGCCTAACTAGACACCCATATTGAGCATAGCAAAACCAATATAAAAAAAACAACGACAGGTCATTTGAAAATCCGTAAACAATTCCCAACTCAACTTGCATGTGCACTTATAATACACAGATCATAGGGGCTAACGTTGGACAATGTTTCATTTGATCCTGCTATGGTGTGAAGATATGGATTGGTTTATACAACGTCGTTGCATGTAAGGAGCACATAATATTTGTATCTTCTAAGTCCTTTGACAATGGATAACTTCAACGTTAAACAAAAAATCGTTGTTGAGATGTGATGTCTGTGCAGCAATGCAAACTGGAGACTAAAATATGATTGGCAGTATGTGCAATTGGAGTCATGTATCTCAATTTTTTCACTAATTACACATAGTTTGCATGCACATATCAATGATATGGCTAGTGACTATGATATAATGCAACCTGATATTTTGTGCATTCAAGAAACATATATGAAACTACCGATGCAAAATGAACAATTTCCAGGTTTAAATTGCGTCTCGAATTGCAATAAACATGGCGTGATGATACTTGTAAAAAAACTTCTACCAATGCTGGAACATATGCATTTTGAGGAACTAAATGTAGAGGTGATTGTAGCAAGAGTAGCAGTCAAAGGATTGCATGTTGCGATAATGAATATCTATGCAGTGCCATTTGCAATTCTGGCCAGCATAGTGAATGTGGTTACAAAAGCATTGTGTAATTTTCATTCCAATGAAATCATAGTCGTTCTAGGAGACTTCAATATTGACATGTCTCAGTACAACAAGAAAACAAAATAATTGCAAAATTACATGCATGTTAGAATCTTCATTTCTTCTTCTAAAAAAAAAAAAAAAAAAACATGTACAAAGAACGTTAATTGATCACGTCTGGTCAAATGCAAACAATGATCAATCCAATTTTTTCATATTAAATACATATTGGAGTAATCATAATACAATTTGTTTTCTACTTTCAATATGAAATGCATGTAAATAATAGTAAACATTGGCATATTGGATTACATTGACATCGGAATAAATATTGGCATATGTCCATATTTTTTTTACGTGTTCATAAAATTTTATTTCTTTCCTGTTGAACCAAATCATGTTTTCATATTCTTGTTACATATTTAGAAACTTCATGTTTCTATGTTGGATTAAGAAATTGTGTTGAACATGACAAGCAGTTGTCATAGAACAGATTCTGAAGAGAAAATAAAACACGAACAATTCCCATTGTGTTTGCATTTCGGTAGCATCCGCTTCCATCTCTATTTGCATTGTTGGATGTGCAATACATCGAAACTATCACCGAGCATTAATAAAAAGAAAACATGGCAAAAAAAGAGACATGGAACAAGAATTGAGAAGGTACATATTTCTAATTTTATCTGTATAATATTGATTTGTTTTTCATTTGTTATTTGTTAATATTGTATATTTCATGCCATTTTAACAAAGGGGTTTATTTGCATGTTCATTGCATTTCGTGCACTACTTTGACATGAAAATGAAATAGAAGAAATGTAGGAAAGGAAGTAGTTGCAAGCAATACAACAGAAGAAACTCATGAACAATGCTCGAATAAGAGGTATGTCAATAACAATAAAGCAACAAACACTTTTTTACCGTCAATTATGTACATGTAGTACATATATTTATATTGAATTGTACTTTGTATAATCCAAATTGCATATTGCATCTACAACTATCCTATGGTTGGTGGGTTGAAAATCCAGTGTTTGTCAACATTTCATGAACAAGACTCCAAAGCGTCTGCATATTAAATGTGTAGTGTCGCACTGAAAAAATTGCGAAGCAAGAGGGCCTTGTTATTGCACAAGTTTTAGGTTGGGAAAAGCCCGACCCAACCACCAAATGGTGACAAATTAGAGAACACCTATCCACTGTCACCTTAGGCAGGTATTCTCATCACTTTAGAGATGAAAGAATCACCTCAAGGGGGGAATCCCGGTGACCCTAAGGGGAAATGAGACGAAAGGTGAAATGATGGAAGTGTATCCCCTATAGGTCAAAATACTGAGTACATAAAGGGCTTGAGAAAGAGTCTTGGTGGTAGGAAAAATTTTCCAAGAGATAAGAGTATCTATAAAGAGTGATGTACTTGTCCGAGACACAAGAACAAGCCAAATATATGCGTATAATTTTATGTGGACAAGCAAGTTAAGCTTGATGTCCCTATTTGCAGCAGTAAACAAAGTATATATCATCAACAAAAAGATAATAAGAGCTGCAAAATAAAGTTTCTTAAAGCTTAGTGAAAGGTACAAGAGGCAAGCTAGTAAATTGACTAGTTTAGCTCAAGAAGATAGCATAATACTTTAACAGCAATGTAAGGTTCTTGCAAACAAGTTTTGCAGAAATAATTATCAGCCTCATGGATGTAACAAACAAGTTATTACAACATAGAAATCAACCATCAAATCTTGCCAACAATTCACCCAAAAAGTGTGCTAGCCTTAGTAGATTGATGTGGCAAACTTTTAACAACTTTCAACGATTGAGTAGTGAGTTATGAATGAAAATGTAAGAGGGTTTTTGTAGCCCTAATGGTTGTATATGAAATGTTATAACAACAACAAGAATTACTAAGCATATTGAGACACCCTAGTGGCTCAATCAAGCACATAAAGCATAGAATTGGTTCCAAGTTAGACAATCTCAAAAGAATGATTTTTCACGTTTACCGAGGCACGCATTTTATATCTCCAATGCAAAAAATAAAATTAGTGCCTCTGATATTTGGGTGAATGGAGTCTTTAAACACAATTTGGATAAACAAAATCCCTTGGGGTGTAAATACTCTTACTCCCTAGGGTATGCTAATCAAACTAGGGTAAAATCTAGGAGGGTATACACACTCATATTCCTCCTAGCAACCCTTGTCCAATAATAACTTATAAACTTAGAAAATGAGATGAAGCTTAATGGAGGTTTTATACAACATACTCCTCCTCGAGTTTCAACCAATAATAACCAAGAATAAGCAACAAATAACTAACACATGCAGATTTTTTTTTACGAATTCCAAGAAAGAGAGATATCAAACCCTAGTTTCACCAAGAAAATCACCATCCAAAGCAAGAACATAAGCCTTCAAGGGGTGTGCATCCCTTCACTTCATCCAATCACTAAGCGATAGCACCAAAAATCATATGCACAAGAGATAAACACCAAGAATCCTCAAGTATGGTGAAAACTTTAGCCAAGTACTTCTCACAATAGGAGAGCTATGATCAAAATGAGATTCAGATGATCTATATTTATACAAAATGTCTTAAACATAGTTTGACCACTTAATTTAGGGTAAACACAAAATAAAGGGATAAAAACTCTTATTTTTCCCCTTTACACAAGTAATTCATCTTTAATTCAAATATAAATATTAAAAAAGTGCACAATAGAAACCCTTTGAGCAAGTCGTTGAAGTAGAAGGTTGAGGTCGTTGGGGCTCATAAATCCTCCCTCTCATGAACTATAGCCTCTTCAAGTCTCCTCCCACCAAAACATACCAAGTGTCAAGTAGTAGCTCCATCACCACTAAACCCTAGCCCCTCTATGACGTCAAGCCTCAAGAAAGTGACGTTTTGCCTCCTTCAAGCAAAACGTTTGGGTGGTAGGAGCTAGGCAAGGTCCTCGAAGGTGTATTATAGGCCTCGAAAGGAAAGTCTTTGTGATCTGTAATGTGGGCTCTTGGCATCCAACCTTTGGGATTCAAGCCCCGTGGAAGCCCAAGCTAGGCTTGTTCCTCCAAAACTGTCCACCAGTTGGGTCCTGCAAAAACAAATGGATACGCCCTCCAAGGATCTCAAGTCAAAGAACCGTGATGAGTAAATCAAATCAATAAAAGAGACATCTAAGAAAGTAAATCCAAACCACCTCATCAAAATAAACTAATGCTAAAATACCCTATGCAATTTACCAAGTTTGAGTATGGGAGGGTTGACAAAACGACCTATTGGGTGAATCGTCCCTCAAGTTTAGGGGTGTGTCCCGAGGGGACCTCCTTCTAAGTCATGTGGATTATGTGTTAAGCATGAGGGGAAGATTTTTGGGCGTGGATTTCATGACATACAAGGGGTTGTAGTGTCTCACTTATGGGTGCCTTTGTAGAGGGTGTGTTGCACCTTCATTTTAATGCATCGTTTTTCCAAGCTCATTCATTGCCATTAATTAATTAATAGTCCAAAAACCTTGGGTACTTTCTATTGGTGAACCAATTAGCTTGGGGGGTAGTATGATAAGGCCACTTGAAGCTAGAGGTACACAAAGTGCCATATTCAAGGAAAGAAAGGAACATTGCATGAGTATACACAACTCAACAAGTGGGGACATTTATATAATGTTATTTGCTTTTACAGGTATTTGATTTTTCTTTAGGAGAATCCTTTCATTGCTCTCAAGACCTCTTTTGGGCGAGCATATGGAAGGTTCATAAATAGGATTTTATATTTTTCCAACTATCTCCCTTTCGGGCCTTCAACCCCTTCTTCTCATGAAATGAGGGACAACCCCTTCTTGGGACAGTACACCCAAAAATCCCAAAAGGTGAGGAGGTGAGGGGATGGAGTGTGGAAAGTGATAGGCATGGTCGGGAATGGCACGATGACTCATCCAAAGTAACTCCCATTAGTATCCATGTCCCTAAGGGTGACTCACTTACTAGGGCGCAATGTGAACCACCAAAGTGAAACAAGGCAAAGAGCATAATGTCCAAGCAAACATCACATAATCAAAAGCAGTAATAGATGCAACAAACTCAAATTATTCAAATATTGAAATCACACTCACCATAATACCTGACTTGTACCTCATGGAGAAAGACCCAATGTCTTCTGGAGGCTACCTGATGTGGTGGATACCGTCATAATCAACCTAGAGTTGTGGTAGGTGAGGTGGGTCTTCGTTTGTGCAAGTGGACATTGTTGGTTGGGTCATCTCTCGATACTCCATGTCTACAACATAAGGGCCTCGAGACATCATCACCTTATTTATCCCTAGGAGTTGGGGATAACGGGCGTAAGAACTAGAGGGAGCACTTACCCTTCTCTCATATGTGAAAGGAGAGTTTATTCAAGCAAAATTCTTGGACTTGCACTGATTGGCTAATAGTCCAACAACATAGTAATTAACATAAGGCATTAAAATAGATATCCATTGAATTGAAAAAAAAAAAACACATGTTGACTTGAAAAAAATAAGCAACACTTTCTATTCTTTTCATTTAATACCAAGAATACATAGAAAAGTAGAATAATAGTTTTCATAGAACTGTGCCATGTATTCTACTTATTTCAATAATGATTGCCTTGCTCTAGGTTATGCGCTTTGTCTTGTTAATACATGGTCATCCTATCATTTGACAATTATCTAGCAAACTGCCACAAGATTTGTGAACAACGTGATCTTATTTATGTATATTTGGTCATCTTATCACTTGACGCAGTAATTGGTATAAAGAAGCAAGAAGAGAAACCAAGGATAATGTTCACATATGGTAGAAGATGGTTTATTTCTCCACACAGATTGGATGTCTGCACATTCATTCATGGGAAAGGTAAAATTAAAGCAAAAGAATGGAAACCAATGGTTATTGAAACAGGTAAGACATCTACCAGATTTAAGGAAAAATCTAATTTCGACAGGGTAGTTGGCAAGTGAAGGTTGTATATCTATATTTACATATAAGGCGTGGAAGGTCACCAAAGGATCACAGGTGATAGAAAAAGGAGAGAAGGTAGGTACATTGTGTTTATGTACTGGTAATATTGACTCTTCTATCTCTTTAGCTTCAACATGAGTGGATACAACATTGTGGCATCATAGGCTTTGTAAGGTCTCTCCAAACAAAGCCTTATAAAACATAAATTTAAGTATAGAAATGTTATCCTCAATTCTTTACAGTTCATTCTTCAACATATAACAACTCAACGTTCAGCATAATTTAAAATCTAGTAGCATGATAATGAATAACATATTCAGCATAAAAAAAATAATGAACAATATAACAATAATTAACACAGCATAATAATGATGATAAATACCTCAAACTGATGTTGTTCTAAAACTCTGCCCCAAGCTGAAGCTCTGCTCAAAACTGACTAACCTCTCAGCTAGCTAGGAACAACCTATCTGGCTCCCTAGCCCCGGGATTCCTTACGGTTTCCTGGCCCCCAAGCCCAAAATTCCCAGCAACAGGTGCCCCCTGTGAAAGTCCTCAAGCAAGCTGCCAGTAAATCCAGAAATACAGATGCAGTCAAAAATTGTCCCCCTTCACCTTCTCCTTCTCCCCTCTGAAAATATTACTCCCCCACAAAAGAAGACCCCCTTTCTGATTGTTTCCCCTTGCCTTATCCTCCTTTCCCTCATTATTCACCGCCTTAAACCTCCATTAAACCTCAACCACCTTATCCCCCCTTCCATAAATGGGTCCATCTACCGATACACTAAGTCTCCAAAATAAAAATTAATAATTTATTAAACTAAAATTCATTAAACAAATATTTAATCATGAAATTAATTAATTAATTAATTAAACTAATATTCATTAAACAAATATTTAATCATAAAATTAATTAATTAATTAATTAAACTAATATTCATTAAACAAATATTTAATCATGAAATTAATTAATTAATTAATTAAACTAATATTCATTAAACAAATATTTAATCATGAAAATAATTAATTAATTAATTGAACTAATATTCATTAAACAAATATTTAATTAATTAAGTACGGTTGTTACATTCACCCACCCTTCAGGAAACTTCATCCCGAAGTTAAAGTATTTTATGATACAAGGAAAATGACACATGGTTCACACATTCATATCCAATAAACAACATTATCAATAAGTAAGCCAAGAAAACTCATACATACTAGTGTGCATGTGCAAGAAATGCATGTGTAGCTAGTACATACAAGTCTCATGCATGCACTAATAACAATAACTATCACCTCTATAGTAATTCTTGTATGCATCCAATCCAATCAACAAGACTATTCATTTTATGAAAGATAATAAACCAATCAAATGTTTGCGAAATCCCTTAATTACAATAATCTAGCTCAACAATGTTATTTAGACAATTGTAGTTTAGTTAAGTAATTATGAATATACATATATACACATTTTCTTTTCAGAAGGACAAACAATAAATTCCACCATAAGGCAAATCTCCATACACTCTCAACTATTTATATTCATCCTTCCTCCCTAACTTACTTCCATCTTCCATTCCTATCCTTCCTCTGTTGGACTATGTTGGAGCGTCAACTATATTGACCTAACTCCAAATAGAACCCATAAGTGGAAGTGTCACTATCTTGACCAAGCTTCCCCAGTAGGCAACTGATAGTCATCATCACATGTCTAGGGGAGCGTGAGCTAACACCGTCCTCCCATGACTCCAGGTTTCAGAGGATACACGGTGGGAAATGCCTCCACCCCTCTTAATAGGACTAGTGTCCACGCCCTACAATGGAATATATAGTGGCACCGTGTTGCTGGAAATTTTGTCATCATTTATTCAGTTTTGGGTAGTCTCACCACCTGAAAACCTGCACTGGTCCATATATCATAACAGTGCATTTGTACCAATATAATTTCACATACAAAGATTCATACCATATTGTTTCTCGGTCGGTGGTCATGACATCCACTTTTATTACCATTATCCCTTGGCTATTTCATAAGCCATTGACCTGCAAATTAGTATATAACACAAACTCATACATATCTATGCATTATCATCATGTAATTGCATACAACCATAATCTCAATTCGGTATCCACGTACCAACAACTTTAATATCAAAGTTTTCAAATTAGAAATAGATCTCATAATATCCCCATAATTCAATTGACGTTACTCATTCATAGAATTTTCATTTACATAATAGATCGCATCATATCCATCACCATTCAAATAACAATTAAACATTCATAGAATTTACATTCTCATAATAGATTGCATCATATCCATCATCATTCAAATAACATTTAAACATTCATAGAATTTACATTCACATAATAGATCGCATCATATCCATCATCATTCAAATAACATTTAAACATTCACAGAATTTGCATTCACATAATAGATCGCATCATATCCATCATCATTCAAATAACATTTAAACATTCATAAAGGTTCCTACGTCTTAAAAATTCAAGTGTATCATTAATAGTTTCACTATGAATAGAAAATAAAGGTGATTAGGCCTCAGGTAATCCTAGCTGTCTAAGTCAAAAGGTGGTGTTACATACACCCAACCTTCAAGAAACATATTCTCGAGGTGGTCAAAAAAGTGAGGGATAATCTCGTCATAATGTCTCGGCATCCTCCCAAGTAGCAGATCTTGAACTATACTTGTCCCACTGGACCTTAACTTGGTCTACCAGACGGTTCCTCAGCTGTCAAACTCTACGGTCCAATATGCGTAATGGCTCTACCATGAGGGTTCCCGCATCCGATACCTGCAATTCCTTCCAATTTAGTTTATGTGATTCATCAGCAACATAATGACGTAGAACAGATACATGAAAAACATTATCAGTTTTATGCAAGTGGGGTGAAAGTACGAGACGATAGGCAACGAGTCCAATTCTCTCTTAGATTTTGAACAGTCCTATAAATTGAGGTGACAATTTTGTCCCCTTCCCGAACTGAATGGTACTCTTATTGGGTCTGATACGAATGAAAACTTAATCTCCCACTTTATAACTTCGGTCAGTCCTATGTGCATCCGCATAACTTTTATTTCTATCATGTGTTTCCTTTAGTCTCTGCCTAATCTGAATCACATTTTCCTCCATCTCTCAAATTAATTCTAGCCCAATTGTTACTCGGTCTTCTAATCTTTCCCAACTCAACGGTGTTCTGCATGGTCTTCCATACAGAGCTTTGTAGGGTGGCATTCCGATGGAGCTATGAAAACTGTTATTGTAGGCAAACTCTACCAAAGGTAGGTACTTCTCCCGATGGGTTTGATTATCCATGACATACATCCTAAGCATGTTTTCCATGACTTGATTTACTCTCTCAGTTTTCCCATCTGTTTATGGATGATAAGTTATGCTTAAGTTCAACTGCGTCCCCAATGATGACTGCAAACTTGTCCAAAACCTAGAAGTGAATCTTGAGTCCCTATCTGAAATGATCTTCTTGGGTATCCCATGCAAATGGATGACCTCACTTACAAACACGCATGCCGCATCAATGACATCACAAGTGTCTCTAACCATAATAAAATGAGCACTCTTGGTCAACTTATCAACTATCACAAGAATGGCATTGTGTCTATGAGATGTGAGCGGCAACCCCACAACAAAATCCATAGAAAAGACTTCCCACTTGGACATAGGAACATCAT
The DNA here is from genome assembly GCA_032191745.1 of Picea mariana. Classification (NCBI taxonomy): domain Eukaryota; kingdom Viridiplantae; phylum Streptophyta; class Pinopsida; order Pinales; family Pinaceae; genus Picea; species Picea mariana. The sequence goes on from JASDQU010738861.1 coordinate 145,583, forward strand.
GTGGTTGTAGGAGACCTGTCGGATGATGGTTGTTAGCTTTCACTTGTTGACACTCTAGGCACTTGGCGACGAAATGGACTACATTGCGCTTCATGCCTACCCAGAAGAAAATCTTTCTTAGGTCTGCGTACATTTTCTTCACACCCGGATGCGCACAATAAAGTGCTCTATGAGCTTCCTTCAGTATGATGCTTCGAATATCCCCACCTTCGGGGATGTACATCCTTCCTCTATATCTTAATAGTCCATCTGCTTCCAGGCTATGTCCTTCATACTTTGGATCTAACTGCCTCCCACTCTGGAGGTTTGAAGTAACCTTTAAATACCAACTATCTCCAAGGAGTTGTGTCAACACACGTTCCCTCGTATTGACTTTTAAGGGAACCAAGGAGAAGACACGTGGTCTCCTACTCAAGGCATTCGCAACCACATTTTCTTTTCCCTTGATGTATGAAATACCAAAATCATACTCACTCATAAACTCACTCCATCGCCTCTGCCTAGAATTAAGATCCCTTTGAGTGAAGAGATGTTTTAAACTTTCATGGTCTGTTTTGAGCTCAAAGTTTTGCCCCACTAAATAGTGCTTCACAAGTTTCAGAGCTAGCATTACAACTGCCAACTCTAAATCATGAGTAGCATAAAGATCCTCGTGTTTCTTCAACTTCCTTGATGCATATGCTATCACTTCTCCATCATGCATTAGCATGGCCCCCAACCCTTTCTTCGAGGCATCTGTGCAGACTGTGAAGTCCTTTTCCATATCCGGCACTCGTAGAATTGGTGCACTAGTCAGTAACCTCTTAAGCTCAATGAATGCACTATCACATTCTTTTGTCCATTCATACCTGACCCTCTTGTGCTGCAAAGTGGTGATGGGTTTCGCTATTTTAGAGAACCCTTCCACAAATCTCCAATAATAACCTACTAGCCCCATGAAGCTTCTTACCTCATGAGCATTTTTCGGCACTGGCCACTCCATAATGGCCTTTACCTTTTCTGGGTCCACAGAGATTCCTTCACCAGAAATGATATGACCTAAATAGTGGATTTCTTTCTGGAAGAAGGAACACTTCGACAAATTCCCATACAATTTGTTCTCTCTAAGGCAGGACAACACCACTCGCAAGTGTTCCTCATGTTCTCTTTCGTCCTTGGAATAGATGAGGATATCATCTAGAAATACTTGTACAAAACGGTCTAAGTACTTCTGGAATACACCGTTCATGAGGCTCATGAATACTATTGGTGCATTGGCCAATCCAAAAGGTACTACAATGAACTCGTAATGCCCAAACCAAGTTCGAAAGGAAGTTTTAGGAATATCACCTTCCTTAATCCTTAACTGGTGATACCCTGATCGCAAATCAATTTTTGAGAATATCGCTACTCCTTTCATCTGATCAAAGAGATCATCTATCAGTGGCATTAGGTACCTATTTTTCACTGTAGCATGGTTCAAGTCCTTGTAATCTATACATAGTCGTAAGGAACCATCCTTCTTCTTCACAAAGATTACTGGTGCACCCCAAGGTGAGACACTGGGTCTTATTATCCCTAAGTCGAGTAGCTCTTTCAACTGCATCTGCAACTCACAAAGTTTTGGTGCTGTCATCCTATACAGAGTCTTGGAAATTGGTTATGCACCAGGTTTTAGCTCAATAGTAAAATCAAGCTCCCTCTCAAGAGGTAACCCTGGCAACTCATTCGGAAAAACATCCTTAAACTCTAACAATACTGGGTATTGATCCAAGGAGGGTCCTTTCCTTTCATTCACTACTTCCACTACATATAGTCGACACCCTTGCCTCATGCACCACTTAACCTTCATATTTGAGATAAAGCGTAGAGACACCTTTCTACGTACACCGTGGATCTCTACTGGCCTTCCTTCATTGTCAACACAAAGCACCCTTTTGCCAAACAATCTACCATAGCTCGATGGGCTTCTAACCAATCCATTCCAATGATTAGATCATACGTCCCGAGGGAAGTGACGTACACCTTCAACCTGGTAGTACACACTCCCAGGTCTACTAGAAAATTATCAATGATAGGTCCTACCCCTTAATTTTCCACCGAAGCCATCTCGACTTGTTTAAAGTCGTCGTTCTTGTAGGCTGCCAACCCACTCTTTTCTAATGCAGAAGGTGAAATGAAACTATATGTAGCACCAAAATCGAATAAAATTTTAACATTGATATTATTTAGCGTACCTAATGACTCCACCACCGTGGATTGATGTTCTACCTGGCGATTATTAACCGCTGCGTAAATCTGGTGGCTTCCACTTGCTCTTACCATCGGGGCCTTTCCTTCTCTATGCACAAATCCTGCTTGCAACTCTGGGCAGTCACGTTGGTAATGGAGTTCTCCACATCCCCAACATGTAACACGAGATTGAACCTACGCATTGCTCTGTGACAGTCTCTGAAATGAGCTCCTTCCCCTGGAACCCCTGCCCCTACTAGTTGCTCCCTGAGATGGTCGTGGACCTGCCTACGTCGTTGGTGATGAACGGGATGTTGCACTTGTTGCCATTGAAATACCTGTGGAAACTGTCCTTGGCACGACTCTATTACCATAACGAGGTGGCCTAGAGCTCCCTCCCCTGGAGAAGGTCCTAGGGGCCCTCTCCACGAATCCAGAATGATGTGGAAAGGCCGATCGCATACCTCCATTTAAGCTCATGTGTTCCTCAGCATAATGTGCATTTTCAACTGCTTCCGCTACTGAAGACGGTTTCCACATCTATACCATGGCCCTTATCTTAGGGTTTAACCCATAGACAAAGCATTCTGCCTGTCGTTGATCATTATCCATGTACAAAACATATTTTACCAACTCCATGAACCTGATTTCGTACTCTTCCACAGTCATGTTTCCCTCTACTAGAGCATGAAATGCTCCCACCTGTTGTTCCTCGTAGTAAGCTGGTATATATTTCCTTCGAAACCTTTCCTCAAAAAGTTCCCAAGAGACTGTGTCTGGGGTAAGGTGCAACTGCCTCTCCAGGTTACCCCACCAATTCAAGGCATTGTCCCCCAACTGAAAAATCATTATTTTCGCCTTTGATGTGGAAGCATAGTCTCTTAAGGCAAAACATCATGTCATTCCTTCAAACCATGCCTCTGCAGGTTCACAGGCACGACCCCCATCGAACTCTGGAAGTTTGATCTTCTGCAATTCTATAGTGATGTCCTTGGGTGGAGGCCCTCCCCCTGGATCCCTCAATGCTTCAGGGTTACCCTCTCCAGATGGTGGGGGCTCCACTTTGACCCCTGTTGGCTGACGTCCCTTTAAAGTCTCATTAATGGCCTCCAAAGAGTGTAGAATTAGAGCTAATTCAGGCGATGGTGGTGGCGGCGTTGGTGGTCCTTGTGATGATGCCCCCCTGCCTTGATTTCCTCGAGTGCTAACCATCCTGTATAATTGAAACTGCATCGCACCAATGTTTGTCAGGGAAGGCAATTCACATTTGCGCAGCTTAAACTTGAAAACATGGGGTTAGGCGTAAGTTTTTTTTTTACTTGTCTGTAAACAGACGTTACTCTCTTTAGGGTAAGTGGCTAAAGGTCGGGATCAAAAGCATCTAATCTCGGTATCTTGGTAGGTATCCTTCTATTTTTCTTACCTGGCTAGCTGCGCTAGCATTGTAGTACCCTCGCCCCTTACCCTAACTGGCTTTCTTCTTTAGGTGTCCAACCCTTCCAGGCCGTAGAGCCTCCTTATTAAATATATTTTAAATAATTAATATAACATATATAAAACATAGCCATGTGTAAAGTCTCTCCAAACAAAGCCTTATAAAACATAAATTTAAGTATAGAAATGTTATCCTCAATTATTTACAGTTCATTATTCAACATATAACAACTCAATGTTCAGCATAATTTAAAATTTAGCAGCATGATAATGAATAACATATTCAGCATAAAAAAATAATGAACAATATAACAATAATTAACACAACATAATAATGATGATAAATACCTCAAACTGATAAATACCTCGAACTAATGTTGTTCTAAAACTCTACCCCAAGTTGAAGCTCTGCCCAAAACTAACTAACCTCCCAACCAGTTAGGAACAACCTATCTGGCTCCCTAGCCCCAGGATTCCTTACGGTTTCCTGGCCCCCGAGCCCAAAATTCCCAGCAACAGGTGCCCCCTGTGAAAGTCCTCAAGCAAGCTCTCAAGCAAGTTGCCAATAAATCCATAAATACAGATGCAGTAAAAAATTGTCCCCCTTTCACCTTCTCCTTCTCCCCTCTGAAAATATTACTTCCCCACAAAAGAAGACCCCCTTCCTGAGTGTTTCCCCTTGCCTTATCCTCCTTTCCCTCATTATTCACTGCCTTATCCCCCCATTCAACCTCAACCACCTTATCCCCCCCTTCCATCAATGGGTCCATCTACCAATACACTCAGTCTCCAAAATAAAAATTAATAATTTATTAAACTAAAATTCATTAAACAAATATTTAATCATGTAATTAATTAATTAAACAAATATTCATTAAACAAATATTTAACCATGAAATTAATTAATTAAACAAATATTTAATCATTAAAATAAATAATTAATTAATTAAACTAATATTCACTAAACAAATATTTAATTAATTAAGTATGGTTGTTACAAGCTTGGACACATTAGTGAGAAGGGGATGTGAATACTTCACAAAAGAAATTTGTTGTCAGATCTTAAACAAATTGATTTGGATTTTTGTGAGCATTGTGTTTATGGAAAACAAAAGAGAGTCATATTTCTCAAAGTCGGAAAAGGAAAGAAGAGTGAAAGGTTAGAGCTTGTGCATACAGATGTATGGGGACTAGCACAAGTATCATCTCTTGGTGGATCTCATTATTATGTTACTTTTATTGATGATGCAACTAGAAAAACTTGGGTTTATTGCATTCAACAAAAAACTAATGTTTTTGATACTTTTAAGAAATGGAAATCTTTGGTTGAGAATGAGACAGGAAAAAGGTTGAAATGTCTCAGATCAGACAATGGAGGTGAATATTACAACAAGGAGTTTGATGATTATTGTTCATACCATGGGATTCGTAGAGAGAAAACAATTCCAGGAACACCACAAGAAAATGGTGTGTCAGAAAGGATGAAAAGGACAATCATGGAGCGTGCAAAGAGTATGAGATTACATGTTGGGTTGCCCTTATAGTTCTAGGCAGATGTTGTAGATATTTTTGTTTACTTAATAAACAGAGGACCTTCAAGCTCTTTGGATGGTGGAATTCCAAAGGAGGAATGGACAGGTAAAAAGGTAAACTATTTTTTTTTTTTAAGACTTTCGGTTGTGAAACATTTATCCATATTGATAAAGAAAATAAAACAAAGATTGAGGAAAAATCCAAGAAGTGTACCTTTATTAGATACAATGTTAATGATTTTGGTTATTGCTTATGGGATTATGAAAATCACAAAATCATTAGGAGTAGATATGTCAAATTCAATGAGAAGGTCATGTACAAAGATCGGTTGCAGGGAAAGAAATAGGAAAAAGAAAAACTAGAGTACAAAGTGCTTGATGAGATCACTAAAAAGGAAATTCCAAAGTTACTAGAAAATCAAAATCTACAACAATAGAAGCAGCAGGCACCTCAAACTCCTACAAGTGTTGTTAGAAGATCTACTAGGTTAAGTAGACCCCCTGAACGATATGCTCCTTCATTGTATTATCTATTATTGACTAATTTTGGTGTACCAGAATGTTATGAAGAGGCAATTCAGGTAGACACTAAAAATAAGTGGGAGCAAGGCATGAAAGATGAAATGGATTCCTCGGTAAATAACCATATTTGGGACTTGGTTCAATTGCTTATGGCAAAAACAGCATTGCAGAATAAATGGGTTTACAAGTTGAAGGAAGAANGCTCCTTCATTGTATTATCTATTATTGACTAATTTTGGTGTACCAGAATGTTATGAAGAGGCAATTCAGGTAGACACTAAAAATAAGTGGGAGCAAGGCATGAAAGATGAAATGGATTCCTCGGTAAATAACCATATTTGGGACTTGGTTCAATTGCTTATGGCAAAAAGAGCATTGCAGAATAAATGGGTTTACAAGTTGAAGGAAGAAGATGGTGGAAAAAAAACGATACTTGATTCACTACCCTCTACGCGGTAGGGAATTCCCTTTCTTGCATGCAATGATCAATTATTTTGTACAATGCATTCAATGCAGTTTCATCCTTCATCAATTCTAAACAAATTTTCATAAATTCTTTCAAAGGACTTACCTTTTCAAGGGGCCTTTCTGGGATAATACGATCATGGATCAGAGGCATGTCAACCACAAGGGTTGTAGATGATGTTGATGTTATACAATCCAGTCATAGTATCTCATTCCTTGTTTGTTGATATGTCTCTTTTTCTAACTGTGGATCAAATGTCGACATAGGTCCTATTGATTTCCTCACCCATTGCTCACTCAGCCTCCCTCTATTTGTCGCATCAACTCCTGTCTTAGCTCCTCCGCGTGTGATAGCTACTACTTTAGGTCATTCATCATGTATCTATGTTGATATCTTTTGTATGTTTTGATTCGGGTTTTGGTTATGATTTCCTCTTCTTTTCCACTTTGCAAGTAATTGAGGAAAGTCTTTTGTCGCATGCTCTAGTGCTCTACAATACGTGCAGGTTGTACAAGGATTTGGGCAGTCACGAGTTAAATGTCCCATTTGATTACAATTGTAGCAGATTATTGGTCCCCTACCTCCTCTTCCAAATCCTCCTCGACTTCCTAGATTGGAGCCTCTCTAATTATTATATTGTGGACCACCTCCTTCTGTCACAACATTTTCCTCCTAAATTCTATACATATCTAAAGTGCGCTCTATCATCAAATTGAATGTGTGGTAGTCCTTCTCTTCATGCCCTACTAACTTGCAAAAGTTACAAAATAAATTCCTTGCCATATTCTATTAGTTCTACATCATTAGACAATTAGGCAGATGATGTCCCTAAGTCTTGCATATTTCATAGTATCCTCCTCCTTATAATGGGTTTGGTGCTCTAGTTTCCATATATTGTGCAAAGGGTGGGCATTTGTCCTTGTGAAGGCCTTCAATCTTACACTTGGTACATAAGACTTGTTTCCGCTTCTCCTTTCCTTTCGTCAGTTCTGCTAGTTGGATTGTCAAGGCAATGAACTATGTCTGGACTTGAGCCATCCCCCTACCGTCTCCTACAAGAGAAGCTTCCAGCTTCATTGAAATATCAAAATCTTAAGGTTGTGATGCAACCTTTTGTTGTATCCGCGGGCACCGAATGTGTGGCAATAGTCCTGCAATAAACCATTCTTTGTGTTGTTGATCAAGAATTTGAAATGTCAACCTACCCATCAAATCCTTAAATCTTTTATCATAGTCTCACACTGACCCAATCTGCACTTGTTTGATTTCCTTTAATTATGTGATGTACTACAACTCAAACTTCAGCTTCTTGAACTCTTTCAATAATGCTTGTCAGATTTCTGCGAGTGTCCTTGCTTGACCTACTGGTATGGTACTCTGCGATGTCATGTACCATACTAATGTGTTACTTCTAAATGTTGTTTCCAACTGCACAATCTTTGTGGCCTCGTCCTCGACATTCTTCACGACCCAAATCCTCTCGCATACAAATAGATGTTATTCTCGGTCCTTCAACCCAACTCCCTGGAACTCAAGCATTCTCAATGTGTTGTCTAACCTTGTCATGGTGTTTTGTGTAGTAACTCCCACTGGTGTAGTTGGCTGACTCTGACACGACGCACTGCTTCCACTGCTCTAAAAACTACTATTATGTCTTCCTCTGCTAACTATAAGTGTTTTCGACAAATCCTCAAATGTTATCTCAGATCTAGGCAATGCACACATGGTCATGGAATCAACACAAGATCCATCTTGAGTAGGACTTAACGACTCTTCTATTATAGAACTAAACTGAGAATCCCCGTCCTCTCCTTCTATGTGCGGTATTTCTACAATCTAGACTATTGCGTAGGGTTCTCTCCTTATATACTCACTCTGTGACTCTCCTTCCTCAACCCCAGTCTTCAACCACTTATACCTTCTTCCACTACGCAGTACTCCAAACTAATCTTCTTCTTCTTGTATATCTTCCTCGTTTCTCTAGATCCTTAGTCCCTCCCTTCCTTAGTCATTTATTTCTTCATTCCTTCCTACCTTCAAACTAACCCTAGTCATCCCCCAGTTCCTAAGAGGAAATATAATGCTTAGATCCTAGGAGGAAATACAATGCTTCATTATGCCTGGGGTTTGGGAACAACAACAAACAACATAGCTAAAGCATATGCTCTTTATGTAGGTCTAAAATTAGTAAGAGATCGTAATATCCCTCAACTTTCAGTCTCTGGAGACTCAATGTTAATACTCAATGAAATCATCAACAAATATTACATGGAAAATAATATTCTAAGTGGTATTCTTCAAATAATTACCACCTTAACTCGAGAATTTGAGGAAATAAACCTCTACCATGTTAAAAGAAATCTAAAACCCCATGAGGAACTTATGGAAAAAATAAGGGTCTAGAATGCATCAAGGGGAAATCAATTAAAATTACGAGAGGGGGGCATTCACCATTCCCTAACCCTAAGCCATGACACGACATCCCACCAGTTGTAGTGCACTTGTACCTTGGGTCGTCCTCATATGTGCGAAGGGTGATAATGTAAATGCATGGATTAATGAGGCCTATGTCAAGTCTCCTTGCCACTCACACGTATGAGACTCCTTATGTAGTAATTTGAGCTATGATATGACAAATCCATTTGCTCTCTTCGTGTTGAATCCTTCTAGTTTAGCAAGACTAGTTTCAAGAGGAATTCCAAGCGTTAGTTCTGGGTCAAGCTCTCATCTCCGTCTGCATGTCTCTTTTCCATTCAATGCCACAAGAGAAAGGAATTGGGATATCCAACCAAGGTTTTCGTTTGGTGCCTCTCTTTGACTCCTCCAGCAGAATATAAACTCTTTTTTTGCTTTTCTCTTAATGTCTAATCATTTTGGTGTTGATATTATAGTTCTCTACAAACCATGCTCTCCCTGTTCGGTTTTCACAATCAATTAGAGTAGTTTCAGGGTTAAGTCTCAGGTCATTCCTATGGAACCATCAGGGAGTGATCATTGGAAAATTCATAGGAACTAGGAAGAGGTTGGTCAAGCAAGCAATGATGTTCTCCAACAACTAATGACGAATCTTCGAGAGTTGTAAGGAATAATGGTTGGGCTCTCCAATCGAATGGAGTAAAGGTTCATAGTTTTCAAGGATGGTCTCTTGCTTTAGCATGAAGAATGAACGAAATCAAAGTTGCCTTCCTCCATCTACGAGACACCGACCTTGCTCGACGCTCAACCTCTGATTCTATAAAACTTGGAAGACCCGTCCCAAATTATGATACTGCTAAAAATAAACCTGGGAACTCCACTAGAGGAATGACGCCAATGGACATTAAACAAGATCCTTTAAACCTCTCACAGGCCTCTGAAATACAGGATATTGCATCAAACATGTCTTGAATGCTTTTTTAAATTTGGTGGTGCCTTGAGCAATTTTGTAAAGGCATTTTTAGTTTTGAAACTTTCAAAAATAGCCCAACAAGAATGTCAAGCTATGTAATTATTGTGCTAGTTATATTTTGAAAAAAAAAATCGGCTAAATGCCCCTCAATGTAAGTTTTTTTTTACGTTGTTGCTTTGGCACAACCCCTTTTATATATATCAGTTCAGTTTATGTTAAAAAAAAACATTGCATTGTCCTTGTACTGAGTTTTTACAATTAAATTATCTGAACATTTTAATGAACATTGAACTAGGTGTTTATATATTATTATTGTCGTTGGTTTGCACTAATAATAATATTATAATTCACATAAATAGAACCAAATGCAATTAAACTTCAATATCTAATACAATGTTTAATCATTGCATAAAGTGAATTGTGTCTTATTCAATAGTGCATTATATATAGATATGTATAGAAGGTTCCAAATGACAAGTTATTTGTTTGACATATATGCATATTCATATATAATTTAAATATCAAACCCAAAGCATAGTCAATTGGGTTGTTTCACTAAGATTTATATATGACAAAAATTATACAAAAATTTCCACCTTCAATTCAATTATTACAAATATGGAAAAACTATACAAGACTTGTATATTGTTTCTGCGAGTTCATTCTAAACACAACATATCTATGTCTACATTCCTTTTTCCTTCAACTTCGGGCAATTAGTTTCTTCTACTATTCCAATGCATTGTAAACCCTTGAACACATGATAAGATAGTTGCCATAGTTCATTTATGTTGCAGGTAATATGTTTCATGGTTTGCAAAGCAAAAAGTTAATACAACGTGGGTGCGAGGATTTCAAAATAAAGAATTTATATTGTTATGTCTCAGTTCAGTAACTTTTATGCAATCACCAACCAAATAGAACTGTAAACAGCTAGCAACTATAATAACTTTTGTTGCTCCGCGTTGCTATGAATCCCAAACTTACATACACATGAAATCAATTAACATTCAAGTTATGCTCACTTGGATATGTTGCAAATAGGTGTCGTTTGAAAATTGTTTGAAGTATTAGAAGTATGGCAAGTCGACGTGGTGAGTTCTATGAATTCTCTGCACAAGTGTTGAAAATAGACTAAGTGTTAGTTGTGTGGGTGCCATGCTTGTGCAAAATCCCCAATTGTGAAAGATATGGCTTCGGGCAATCATTTTTTTGCTATTGCAATGCATTTTAAAGCCTTGAGTCGATGTATTAGAAGTGTGGAAGTGCCATAGGTTGGTGTGGTGCGGTGAGTTGTATGAATTCATTGCACATGTATTGAAAATAAACTAAGTCTTGGTTGTGCGAGCATCGTAACTGTGTGAAATGTGGAAGTGTGAAAGATATGGCTCAACGCTGTTCAAAAATGCACAGGTGTTGATATTCACATGTGTAGTCGTTATATAGATCATCTATACAGACGTTGAGAATGGATCCTCTGCACAAACACTGAGGATACCAACTCTTTCATGTCGAACAAATATTGCAATGCATTTTAAAGCCTTGAGCTGAAGTATTAGAAGTGTGGTAGGCCGGTGTGGTGCGGTGACTTATATGAATTCATTCCACATGTATTGAAAATAAACTAAGTCTTGGTTGTGCGGGCATCATAACTGTGCAAAATGTGGAAGTGCAAAAGATATGGCTCAACATTGTGCAAAAATGCACAGGTGTTGATATTTTCATGTGTAGTCATTATATGGATCATCTACAGGGACATTGAGAATGGATACTTTGCACAAACACTGAGAATACCAACTCTTTCCTGTCCGACAAATATCTGTACAAACTGCAGATGTAGCAAGGATATCGTTGTGCGCACTGCAGAAATATGATCATAGGAAAATCCTGCAATCAATCTTTTAAATGGTAAAGAATAAACGTGCCTGAGTTGACCACGCATATTTTCTTGGTGGACATTACCATGATCCCTACATTTACATACATGAGAAATCAATTGAAATGCAAGTTCTACTCTCTTGGTTGGCTTGCAAATAGAAAATGTCTATTTGGAACCATTTAAAGTATTAGAAGTGTGGAAGTGGTGGATTGCAGGAAGAGGACTTGTATCAGTTCTCTGCACAAGGTTTCAAGATACACAAAGTGCTAAATAGACCAAGTACCCATTCGACACACTTACCACACTTAGAGGGGGGGTGAATGAGTGCGGGGCTCTTTTTCCCAAAATTTCCCTCTTGCACAAAAACTCATCAATTAGCATTCAACATTTAATCATTACCCATTGCTGTCATTTATAACCAGTTAGATGTAGGCACATATCAGCAACATATATCAGCAATATATCATCAACAAGTCATCATCACAATGGACACAAAGAACACAAGATGTATGTACAATTTTCTTTTTATTACGGACTACAATCCTTGGGGTTTATCAGCAACAACTGAATAGAGTACAACTCTACAAGAGCACCAGCTCTATATGCAAGACTCAACTTACATTCTCAGCACCAACTAAGATGAGGCAACAATCCTCAACAAATATCAATCTGTCAACAGGTACGCGACCTGTCAGTAGTGCAGCCCGCGTGTGTACGCTCCCAGGATCACTACAACCCGTGTGTGAACGCGGCCAGTGTATAATGTAACAAGCGTATGCTCTTGAGCAACTAGGGTTTTGCTCTGCTTCACATACTCAGATCCTCTGCAACTTGCAATCACTTTATCTTCTGTCTTCCACTGTCCAAACCGATCCACAGCTAGTCACAACACATCCAAGCTCTCCAATAGCTTGCTCATGCTCCACAATAAATCAATATGAGTGCTATCTCAATCATGTATAAATAACTAGTATATCATAGCAATCATGTCACTACTGAATCACAAGAGTGTTGCTCACTCCATCAACCAAATCAACCAAACTGAGCTACATCATAGAATCCATACCAAGAATTCCCTAAGCATTCACAACATATCAAACAATAGCATCTATCAAGACAATAATGTAACCATACCAGTGTCTTAGTGATAGATCTGAGGCCACATAATGCAGATCTGGAACCTGCCTCATCATCCAAGAGCTTGGCACCAGCTCAAACACAAATCTCCATGAGGTTATTCAGTCCATGCTCCCTCTACACAGTCAGCCCGCGTGTACACTCACCCTATACACAGACAGCCCGCGTGTACACGCACCCTATACACATACAGCCCGTGTGGGCATCAGAAAATAGGGTTTTCTGTGAATCCGAGACTTTTGCCGTCAAGATCTCTGACATTGCCGAAACTTTGATGCATCCATGAGATCCTCCTCTCGCTCTCTTCCTCAGAATAGATCTTCAATCATGCTCAAGAGATCCACACGAATAAGATTCTCTCACAAGAAGCTTTCCATCAATACTCCAAAAGATATTACCAAGAAGCTCTCCATTGATCCACTAAAAGGATTCTCACCAAATGTACATTTTACAAAAGATTCTAGCTTCTTATTTATACTTTCATCTTCTAGGTCACTTAACCCATTTCTAGGTTACTTAACCCATTTCTAGGTCACTTAACTTATTTTCCTTATTTTAGGGTTAACCACTTTCCATGAATAGAAAGTTCTCCAATACTTTATCATTTAAATATTCCTTCTTGATTTTGTCACTTTACTTTATCATTTAAATAATCCATCTTGATTTTGTCACTTTACTTTATC
>JASDQU010738862.1:28789-48292 GCA_032191745.1 Picea mariana
TCATGGAATGTCGTTCGCACGTTGTCGGGTTGGTGCATTCACAAAACCTCCAATCCTTAATTGCTCTTCATCGTACCCTCCACCTTGCACTTCTAAGTATGAAATAAGTAATCTTTAGTGATAACAACTCATCATGCAACACCCATAGATATTGTCATTAATGAGCGAAAGGCTCGAGGAGATTTCCCATTCACACGCATTGAAGCAACATTTGTGGAGGGTTATATTATCCCCTCCAACTATTCATTTCAAGCATCATCTGGAGAAAACGAACATTCTCATAAACTTATGGCACCAGCTCGACAGCAGTTCTGTGAAGATACAATGAACATCTTCGAGCGTGACGACTAGAACTTCCAGTGCTCCAAGGAATATTCTTACTACTCATCCCCTTCCACCCAGAATGAAATAATTTGGACCTCTGGGATTGCTTGTGCAAGTTGTGTCCCTGAAGTTTTTGACTGTAAGGAGATGGTCTCTTGGTGCGTCTATAAATATATTTTAGGCCAAAGAATTATTCCACTGTGGGACCACTCTTCTGTTTCTTTTTTACCTCAGGTCTTCTGCCAGATGTTAATATTGTCGGAGCCAACATTGACGTTCAGAGGAGAAGACTCCAAGAAGTTCCTAAGAAATCATAATAATGGGTTGGACCTCTTGCCCAAGTTCCTGGAAGACCCGATGGCAGTTCCTGAAGATATCACAAACTCGCAGGCTAGTTCATTTAAAAATCCCTTATGGGAAATTGCCTAGTTGTTTACAAGAATAACGAGACAGGAATCCACAACAACTATTTCCCGCATGGTTCTTTATATTTTGTACTTCACAGCCAAGGAACAAGCCATTTTTTATTGAGGGAAGCTAATTTCTCATGAAATTTGTTCCCAATTGTCAAGCTTCAAAAATGATAAGAAATTGTATATGTCATCTTACTTGGTTTTTGCGATAGCGCATTGCTGTCAGTTTCCAAAATTGTCTCTGTCTAATAAGGTAAACTAGGAATTCGACCCAGTAACCTTCTGGTACCAGGCCTTGTGGAAGCACAAGGCCTCCCACTATTTTTATGAGGTTTTTAATGACTTTGTCTCTATTTTAAAAGTTTTTTTATTAGTAGAAGATGTTCCTCGCATATTTGACCAGGAAACCACATTTTTGGACAGGAAGGGGGCACTTGAACAAATGGATAATTATGGTGCGATAAGGATTTTTGGCTCCAAGGAAAAACCTACTCTCCTTCCATGTCACATTACAGACATAATGTTTGTTATAGAAATAGCAAGGCAATACAACTACTGGTTGCATCTATTCCATGAGAAGATAAAAAAACAGTTCATTCCTCTACCTTGGAAAGTCGAGGACTTCGTGTTGAGGAACTTCAACAAAATTGATGAATTTGCATCCCATTTCAACAACTTGAACCTAAGATATGTTGAAAGGATAAGAGGTTTCAACCCTAACAAAAAAAAATTAGAACATTTACATAAAGTTGGCCTCGAAAATTATTTTTTCTAGAAACACTTGAGTGAAAATAGAGACATTGGCGACAATGCTCTTGCTTCTAATGTCGGTGACCTAGACACATTGCAAAGCACCAATGAATTGTACAAGCAACAAGGAAAATGCCCCGGTGAGAAGAGTGTTCAATCTTCGGATAGCACTCCCAAAAGTACGACATCCTGAAGCATCACTCCAACGGCCCACCACAGTAAGAAATCAACCCATAATTATTAAAACGAAGGAGGATATAACAACCGTCCTCACCCTAAAATTGATAGTTCTCACAATATTCTCATGGAGAAGAAGAGAAAAAAATTGTAGGGCAGGCGGAAGAGCCCAAAATTGAGAGTGAGAACATGGAACTTGAGACTGATTTGGATAGTGTATTTTGCAACCTTGATCAGCCCAAAGATGTGATCCAGCATAGTCGCCCAAGGGACATAGTTGATACCAAAAAAATTTATGAAGATGAATCCTTCGTATTCTAGAGCGTTTTTTTTTACAGCTAGTCTAAAAAAGTAATTATTGAAAAGAGAGATGTAAAAAATAAGAAAGGAAAATATTGTTCAGAGGTTAACCTTGCGAACATGTGATCGTCCCAAATCTCTCGACTTCACAGAGAAACCAGAGATGCTCTTGATGATTCCATTGGAGGCATTGAGGCCGAGAATTCAATACGGAATGACCGAGTCAAGGAATTGGAGGAATCTTTGATTCCTATGCCATTGCTTGCCAATCCTTTAGAAATAGCCATGCCTGCCACCCCTGCAGCCAAGTTAAAAGGATCATCCAGCCTCCTCGCATCGTGTAGAGGATATGTGGAGAATAATATCAAGAAAAGAATGGAACTGATTACTAAGGCCTAGGAAACATCACAAAGTATGGCTTCCCTTGGAACGAGGGCACGTACTTTGCTCGAAAATTTGCAGGCGGATTTAAAAAAATGAAGAACATTTCTATTTAGACACAGTCCTCCCTATTGGCACCCATGTCAACAACATGATAGAAACGAGAAGAAGACAACAAGATATCCTCTCCAAAAACCAGATCACTCAATTAAATGCATGCTGGAAAGAGAGAGTGAAGAACCTGCATCTCATTGTCCAATCATGTGAACAAGCCATATCAAAGAAAGAAAAATTATTCACAAAGCTGACCAAATTAGACTTAGCTGGAAGGACGAACGAGGTCCAAGACCGCAAGTTAATTGTCAACTTCTTTCCCTTAACTAAGCAAGCCTTCGATAGACAAATTGATATTTTTAATGCATTGTGTTTAGAAAAGTTTTACAGCATCCTTGAATATGGTGAAGATGACATGGACAACTAGCCAATCAACTATTTAGCACAGAATGAAGAAATTGATCAGGCTCTGCATAATCTTTCTATCGATCTAAGGGAATTAGAAAAGGAACTTTTCAACATAAAAATCCAGAATGAGATCAACATCGCCCCCTTTAGAAGCTACATTGAAGAATGGGTCGAAAGGGAATTGAAGCAGGTCGTCGATGAAAGGCAACAGGCCATTGGCACGATTCCAATAGTCATCGACGACAACAATAAAAAGGCATCAACAAACAAATAGCAAAAGGGGTTATATGTACAATCATTGTAAGTCTATACTGATCACATCCTGTTTTGTTTATCAATCTAGTTATTCCACCTTTTTAAATAGAAATGTCTAGCCAAAGACCGATACCTTCCAATTTATTCTTTTTAGGTATTACACTCTACTGTCGCCCACTTATTCTTTTCACAGTCTTATTTCTTGTACACATTTCTCTTATGGTCCGCGGGAGCCCCAATACTAGTCTATATGACAAATGCATTTAAATTTCGAGGAATATGTAACAGACAATATTATTTTTTGATATATTTCAAATAAAACTATTTTTTATCTCCTTTTATATTTATGTGCTTATAAATTTTTATCTTCAACTATGTTGAATGTCAAGAAATTGTGTGTATTTAATTTGAATTATCTTTTTCTCATGCAAATATTTTTCTCCTGCTATGCATATAACCTTTTTTTGTCCTTTCACATATAGAGACATGCAAGCCAGATGGTCTATGGAAATTGTACTTAACTCTAACGAGTTGAAAGTATACATTGAATAGATAAAACATGCAAGGTAGGAACAAAAATTTCGAACATAGCAAGTCACACTACTGGAAAGAACAGAAATTTTGAACATAGCAAGATGGATTATATAGTTTCAAAAAATATATGGAACTCTAGAGGCCACGTGTCATTTACTGCATGGATACCACCTGTGCTTCATGTTGCTTGCCACATCTCCGCTGCAGTTTCCATTTGCCTCCACTAATTTTTCCCCATCCCTGTGCATTTATTCCCAATTCAACCTGGCAGGGACTATGCTGCCATGCAACACTTGTTTAGCTTTGATTCAAAGACTTTAAATGTTTTTTTTTTTCACTCCTTAATGTTTAATTTTTCACATAGTAAAGCAAATAATATTTGCATGCAATTTCTAAATTATTATGCCATAAATTGTTTTCCTCCTTTGAAGCATATGTGTGATTGTGTTGGGTTGATATCTCATGGTTGTCCAAATTTATGGTTAAGAACATGTGGGCCTAACGGTTAAAAACATGTGTTTCCTCCTAAGAGGTCACAAGTTCAAATCCAAAGAGGGTACAGTATGGAGAGAATATTGGCAATACTACAAGATTATAGTTGCTTTTACATTGAACTAATAAACCCTAACACTTCTCAACCATTTTCTTGCTCAACCCCTAAGTCACATTTGTCGCAGCATATTGTTGGATTTGAGGGAGACTTTTGTCCATTCAAATCCCATAAGAATTTTGTGGTCTACACCAAGTTTGTTTTTCAATTTTCCAGTTTCATAAGCGTGTAATATTTTCAATTACCATTGGAAAATGATCATTAAATGGTGTGTGTTTTATGCTAGTGAGGACTTTTGGCAAGGAGGTTCTTCAATTTTTCACCAACATTCACCTTCACACCCCTTTATTTTCAATTATGTGAAGTTCTTTTTAGTTAGCGCCTATAAATTCCTAGATGAACTCTGCCTTTTGGGATTACAAGGTTGAAGTTTTCTTGGTTGTTAAAAAAAAAGTTCTAGGGCCTAATCACCCTTAACACTATCTTTTTCTCCCCATTTACCATTTGTTGCAAATTATCATATTTGAGGGAGACTATGTTAGCCCAATAGACATCTTTTGATCTACATAAAGTAAGTTCTACGTTTTTCTTGAGGAGAGGCGGGAATACGTTATTTGAAAACTTGCAACTTTTGGAGGGAAAAAATGATGTTGGAGTCATTTTGGCGATGGCTCTTGGAGGACCTTGGGACTTGTTTTGAGTTATTTTAATGATATTAATGGGGATATTCAATGGCGGGTAGCACTTGATGGAAAAAATGGCATTGGAGTCATTTTGGCAATGGTATTTGAGGACCTTGGAGCTTTTTATTAAGTATTATAGTGCCATTAATGGGGACCTTCATTGGCAGGTAGCCCATGTTAACCATGTTACTATAGTCACTCGGTTTTGGAGGTGTTAGTGATGGACTAAACTTGGAGGTATCGCTAAAACTTTCCTTTGCTCTGGACTCTCTACAACTTTCTGGAGTTGACAGGGGCGTTGATGTGGCTATCACTTCTGCCAGGGCTTTCTTTGGTTTTATTACTTGGAATTAACTGCCATTTCTGAACTTGGTGGTTACCTTGGCTTCTCCCCCCGAGGAGGCCCCGGTGGGAGCTAGGTGGCACACTCTCCATTTATTTGAAGCTCCCATGACAGAAGTTGTTGTCAGCACACTTATGAGTGCGGCTGACGAGGAAGCTTGGGAGAAGGCGAGATTATTTAATCTTCCTGCAATGCTATTAAAATTTTCTCATTCATCAACTCGGGAGTTATTAAACTTGGATACAGCGCTTCTCTCGGCTTTGAATTCACATTGTGGTAAGGGTAATGCTCCATTTGTGAAGTTTGACGTTGGATGCTTTGTGAATAATCCTTCTTTGAGAGTGGATTCTTCCAGAGGTTACAAGCGCCCTGACTATGTAACTTCTCCATCACTTGGTGGTGCTAACATTGATGCTCCAAAGCCTACACCCTGAAGTTTTACTAGTAAGAAAACTTGGCTACCAAATCGTACATGACGCAAAATGGTGTTGGGTGACGACCTTGGCTTGGATGAAGTGGTTTCCTTAGCGTTGAATTCTCTGGTTGGCCAGTTTTTATACCACTTAAGGTGTTCCACTCCACTCTCTAACTGGGTGAAGATGCTTTGGCTACCCATCCTGGGATATGAGCCGGAGATTTTCTTCCTATCGAGAGGATGGTTTGGCTTCAAGTTACACTCGTCAGATGACTCTACGAAAATTCTTGATAAGATCTGGTCCTATGATGAGGGGATCTTGATGCTCAAACCATGGAGGATTTCCTTTGATCATGCACAGGATTACTTCCAGTACAGGCACATGTGGGTTCTCCTACCTAGTTTACCTCTGAATCTTTGGAATGTTAAAGCTTTGACGACTATCAGAAATGCACTTGGTCATTTCATCAATGTCGATGACCAGTCTCTTTGCACACCAAACAGAAATATGGGAAGGATATTGTTGGAGGTTGATATCCATTCGGGCTTGTTGGAGACTTTGGACACAGTGGAGAGACCAATTATATTGTCAAAGGTTGGACTACATGGGCCTACCTTTCCGGTGTACATTCTGTTTCAAGACTAGACATCTGAGAAGTTCATGTCAAGGCTTCATGGAGGAGGAGGAGTCAGAAAACACTCGACTAAGGAAGGTGCCTAGATGTGACTCGTCTGGCATGGATTCCTTTGCATGAGATGTAAATTATATTGTGACCTCAAACTCTTCAAATCTAACAGTCTTTGACACTATCACAGGTAAACTAAAATCACCGTGTCCTTCTTTTTTTCATTCTCTTACATCTTGGGAAAAGCTAGCCTTAGACTTGTCGTCTCAGTCGGTGGTCGAGCCTTTGATACCTTCCCTTGCAACTAAGTTGGATTCTAAGGTTCTCTCCCCTTATTTAGAGGATTTTCCATAGCTCCCTATGAGGGACAGGGTTTTGCTTAGCCCAATTAGGGTTAACACCCCTCTGGAGGAGCCTAGGGTTTGTCCTTTAGCACCTGACAGTTCCTCTCCTAGGACTGGGGTACTTTAAACGATGATGTTCTAACTCCCGAGGAAACTCGGGTGGTGGTTGAGGAGGGGGGGGGAGATCAGTTTATCGTTTTGAGGTAGAGAGAGTCTGAACCCAGAGATTGCTCATTGGGGGAGACCGTGGACTATTTGGTCCCACTACTCTATGAGGTGAATGCTACTATCCCGCTACCTACATATCAGGGGAGAAATTTTATAACACTTCTGGGTTATACTAAAATTGTTGGACAGTCGGGGAACCATATTGAGGGGGTTGGGACTGGTTACGCCTGGTCAAAAGGCCTGGGCTTCGAGACTTCTCCCATAAAGATGAGAAGTGCTTGTAAAAAGGCCACCTACTCAGTTGTTGTACCTGACCCTCACACTTACTCTGTTTCATACTTTGGGGCCCTTAGAGGCATGAAAACCCTTGCTCGGGATAAACCATGATTCTACTCACTTTAAATCTTAGAGGGGTGGGGGGGACCATGAAATTTTCCTCCATGCACAGATTACTTAGGAAAATCAAACCTGATATTTTTTTTTACAAGAAATGCTTTTTGATGAGGAGAAGGCACATTTATTTATGTTAAAGTTTGTCCCTGGATGGTTATCTTATGTTGTTATCTCCCTGGGAAACTTGGATGGTCTCTTGGTGACGTAGGACCCCAATAAATTTGTTCTCGAACCTTCACTTTGTAGTGGGGGCATCTTTCTATCTAGAATCTCTTTAGAAAATAAAAAGGGTATTTGTTTACTCAATGTATATGGGCCCTACAGTGAGAGAAAAAAAATTGGGATCAGGTGGCTGCGAGTGGTTTGTTGGATTCTAAAAATTTGATTATTGCAAGAGACTTGAATTTCACTACAGTTGTTGATGAGGTCTGGGGAGCAGAAATACAACTGGATAAGCTTGCGGGATTATCATTTGGTGGATTTGATCATGGATGATGTGGTACCAACATGGAGAAATGGCAGATCTGGGGTGGATGGTACTGCAAAGCGGTTGGATAGTATCTTGGTTTTGGAAATTTTTTTATGTGAAATGGGAAGGTACCAATCATGGGTTGATCTTCCTTACGTCTTGGATCATGTGCCAGTAATAGCTCAATTTTATTTTCAACACTATCCGGTGGCCTATCCTTTCAAATTAAATCCATCATGGATGGCAGAGGAGGAATTCTCTACTATAGTAAAAGAGGTTTGGTTGGATATTGGTTTCATGGTGGAATCGGATTTCCAACACAGATTTGTGTGGAAACTAAAATTGCTAAAGGCCCGGATAAAAACCTGGGCAAGACTTAGGCGGCGTGCAAAACTACACAGGCTGGAAACACTTGAAGAGGAACTCAGGGTGGCATACTCAAGTTTGTAGAGGGATGGCATGGGTCCTACACCGGACTGTCACTTGAAATCCTTGGAGGCAGAACGAAATCAAATCCTACTACTTGAAGAGGAACATTGGAGACAGAATAGTAGAGCAGTCTGGATGAAATGTGGGGATCAGAATACTAATTTTTTTCACAATTACGCCAGCGCTAGAAGGAACTAGAAACACATATGGGGGATATGTGATGAGAATGGATAGATCCACAGAGGGCAAGAGGAACTTAAAATATAATCCTCTAGACACTTTAAAATTTGAATTTGACTCCCACACTTCCCTTGCAGATCAAGTTAACATAGTCGGGTTGTTCACACATTTTGTCAGAGTGGAAGATTCTTTATTCATTGATCGCCTGGTCACGAAAGTTGAAATTTTGGAAATCTTAAAGCTATTTGCAAAAGACAAAAGTCCAGGCCCAGACGGCTGGATGGTTGAGTTATTCACCCACTTTTTTGACATACTTGGAGATGATATGCTAGAACAAGTGGAGGATTCAAGGACCAGAGGAAAGGTACAAAGCTCACTAAATTCAACTTTCTTGGTGCTAATTCCAAAGGAGAATAAACCTCGGACTTTCAGGGATTACAGACCCATTGCACTCTGTAATTTATGCTATAAGTTGATATCAAAGGTGATTGCAAATATAATTAAACCTATTCTCTCGAGGGCACTGTCGAGCGAACAACTTGGTTTCTTAAAAGGCAGGCAGATTTTGGATGCCATTGGGACGGCAAAAGAATGTCTACATAGTATCAAAGAAAAGAAGCAAAAAGAACTTATTTTAAAGTTGGATTTAAAAAAATCATGCGACTGTGTTATTTGGGATTTCTTTCTCTTAATTCTTGTACAAACTAGTTTTTACATTACTTCCATAAATTGGATTATGAGTTGTGTAGTTAGCTCCTCTTTTGTTGTTCTGATAAATGGTGATACTTCCCCATTTTTTCATAGTGAACGAATCCTAAGACAAGGATGCTCGATTTCTCCTCTGTTGTTCATCCTTGTTATGGAAAGTATAAGCCTACTGTTCAAGAAAGAACAAATGGAGGGAAGCTTGACTGGGGTCAAGGTCTCCAGGGTTATAAAAATACTACATCTTATTTTTGTCGATGATGTTCTCATCATGAAAATGGCTTCACTAGAAGAGTGGTTGGTGATTAAATCACTACTAGAACTTTTCTGTTGTGCCTTGGGACTAAAAATAAATTTAAATAAGTCAACTTTTCACCACTCGGGGGTACAAGGAGAAGCACTGGAAAATCTTAAGGAAGTTTTTACCTTCAACTTTGTGGAGTTGTCTGAAGGTTTTAGATATTTGTGGTATTTCATAAAAGTGGAGAAAACATCCTTCGAAGACTGGAGATGGCTTATTATTAATTTTGAAAACAGGATTAAACATTGGTGTAATCATTGGCTATCACTTGGAGGACGTTGTATTTTTACAAAGGTGGCATTCGAAACATAATCTGTATATTGGATGGCCGTTGCAGTGGTCCCTGTTTCTATTCTCACAAATATTTGACAATTGATATTTAATTGTCTATGGTCAGGTGGTGGAAATGAACATTGGTTACATCTCTACAACTGGGAGATGCTCACAAACCCGAAGCACTTAGGAGTTTGGGGTCTTATGAATCTCTTCATTTTAAACTGTGCATTGGCTGCAAATTCATTATGGCGTGTTCTGATGAAAGATGGGATTTGGCACCAAGTGATCAAAGACAAATACCTTCCCTATTCCTTAGTGGCTACTTGTCTTAGATCAGATATGGTTATTCAACCTTCGGCCTCACATATTTGTAAAAATTTGATGAAATTGTTATTGCTCATTACACACTGGATAAGTTGGAATCGTGGCAATGGAATTTCAGTTTTAATCGGCATGGACAATATTCTGGGCATTGGAGATTCCTCTTTACTCTCATAGGATCTCCTGGTGGCCTTAAAAAATAAAAATAAAACGTTATATTTTTCAAGCCAAGGCACAGTCCTCCTTGGGGTTCATTACGGAACAGTGGAAAAACAGCTTTGAGTTGGGACTCTTGGGGTCCTTGGCTACTGAATGGAACTCTTTCTGCAAGGCGATTATCGATTATGGCATCCATATACAGCCTAGAGAAGATTCCTTAATTTGGACTGGAGGTGACCATTCAGGCTTTCGCATTGTTAAAAATTTTTATAACGTTATGGAAAAACAATTATGGCCACAATAGACAGTAGGGTGGTGGAGAAAAATGTGATCTTGGGATCTAGCTTATAAGATCAAAATTTTTATTTGGCTGGCTATGGAGAAAAAAATATCAACCTGGGATATTCTCTAGAAAAGAAGCTGGGAAGGTTGTCGCAGGGACTCAGAGACTGCTCTACACTTATTTGTAAACTTCCCTTCCACTCACCACCTATGCAAGTTTTTATATACATTTTTTAGTCTTAGTTCACCATGGGGAGGCATCTCTTTAAAAAATTGTTTAGATAACTGGCTGAAAAAGGAAAAATTCTATATTACTCTACCCTCACTGGCATGCTGGTACATTTGGCTGGAAAGAAACAAGTGTTTGTTTGAATCTCATAATCCCTCACTTTAGGGGGTTGGCATTAAAATTAGAGGGATGGTGGAAAATTCCAGTTCCCAGTGTTTACAAAAAAGAATAAGTAACAAAATCAAAAAGACACTTGACATTACTTTGGCCTCCATCTGTTGGTTTGACGATGCAGCTGAAGCAAATGGGCTATTGAGTGGGGATGGGGGTGTTAATAAGATAACTAGAAATACTATTTACATGTGGACATTCAACTGTGGGATGGGCACAAACATAAGGGCTGAACTCCTTGTTGTGTGGGATTCCTTAACCTTGTGCCATTGGTTGGGTATTAAACAGTTACAAGTCTTGAGGGACTCAAAGATTGTGATAGAATGGTTGAATTTTAGGGGCAATTTGCAAGTCTCTTCACTTGTGGGTTGGATGGATAAGATCTGGGATCTCATAAAATTTTACAACACCATTACATTTGATCACATTTATAGGGAAGAGAAAGAGGAAGCAGATACATTATCTAAAAAAGAACTGTAGGTGCAAGAAGGGAGGATCCATTACAACAAATGGCAGGATGGCCACGAGGGCCCCCCACTATTTATGTGCCTCTACCTATTATTTGGTTATTACATGCATTTTGGGTGGTCTGGGTCTTTTTGATAGATCTAGATCCCACTTTATTTTGCTATCAAAAGTAACCATGGACCTCACCTTTAGATTTGTCTACCCTTTGACGGGTCCGACTATACGTAATAATCACTTTGTCAGTCTATCATGTTTTGAATATGTGGTATGTGTATACCTTTTGGAGATGGATGAAATACCTCAACTATGTACTTTTTGAGAACACCATATATTTAATATATTGAGAAATTTTATGCTCGAAAAAAAAGTTCTACGTTTTTCTTTTGAATCCCTTCAAAAAATTTACATTTTATTAAGCATTTGTAACCCAAAAAGAATGTAGGATTGTGCTTGAATTCCCTCTGCCCTCCTATGTGAAATGTTTTTACAATAATATTTTTTATGTAATGGTAAGTATTGGTTTTTTGGGTGGAAAGGAATATGTGAGGTATAGTCTAATAAATTGGAAAAACAATGACTCGAAGTTCTTTCACGGTTGAAGTTAAGTGAATTTCTAATTTCAAGCTTGAAATTCCCATAGTGTGGTAACTAGGTCTGCAACATTTTAATGTAATGATGGAAAACTACATCATGTGTCTAGGGGATCCCAATATAACATAGGTACTTGGAAGCACAAGTCAATATACAGGTGTTGTCTGATGCACTACTACTTGAAGGGGTACCAATAGGGGTTACAAATGTGTCCAACAATGTGGGTTTAAAAACCTCTTGTATTTCCTGCATGTGTGCCTCCCTAATCGTGGATTTATGCATTGAACGATAGATCACTATAGTTTAAAGATGTCGAAACATGTCTCTACCCTAGAAAAAGAAATTAACCCACAATTTCGGCCAAGGAAATTGCTCTGATACCACTTGTTATGCAATTGGTTATGTGATATTAAGCAGAAACGGAAATATAAAGAAAATTACCAACAGAACAACAGAATGTAGAGAATAGCACACCAAAATGATACCTTTATTGAAATGGGAGAAATGTTCACTTGCCTCTTCGAGTGAGAAACCTCCAGCGGAGAAATGCTCTATTACAATAATTCCCAAGACAAAGCTTTATCATGCCTCCTACTCTTATTTATACAAATTCTATCTTCTAAAGAAAATTATGGATGAATATCTTTCTCGAAGCGGAAGCTTCTATTCGATCTTCTTACATTGACTTGTTTGTATGTATTAAATAGGCCCTATTAACTAATGTTAGCCTTTATTACATGGAAAATATATTATTCTATCTATGTGAGAGGTTAGAGAGGTTAGATCCCTAACAAAAACAATGACTTGAAGTTATTTCAAGATTAAAGTTCAATGAATTTCTAATTTCGAACTTAAAATTCGCATAATGCAGTAACTAGGTCTGCAACATTTTGATGCAATGACGGACAACTACATCATCTGCGAAACACATCCGTTTTAGTATTTCTCTATTTTTAAAGAAATTTTCATTATTCAACTATGTACAATGCAATACTAAGTGAAACATCTTGTTTATCGTTACACCTAACCAAGTAACAACAACACGTGGCTTCTATAATATGTCATGGGAATATTGTCTATTTTATTTTATCTTTATTATACATTTTCCACCTGCCCACTTAGCATTAAAAAATGTGCCCTTTATTAATACATATTATATCAATACATACTAAAACTTTTATGGGATTCAACTCATGTGATGGAGCATAACATTGATCGATCACGATTCATTAGGCCATTAAGAAGTTTGGGTTATAGCAAATTAAATTATTAGAGTTACAAACTATAGACATTTATGTTTTGTCAAATTCTCTACAAGTTATAGATAGACATTTATGTTCATGTTTGTTTTTCTTATTTTTTCATTGTAGGAAATAACTTAAGTTAGTAGTACACCGTGTTAGCTTGCAAATTAAGAGTTGGGGCTATGCTTACCTTTTGTAAAAGCATGTTCATTTTATTGTTGTGGTGTTTTGTAGGATTAACATACATGGTTGTGGCTTTAATGATGCAAAACTATTAAGTGCTAGAGAGTATTGATATCACGAGATGTGAGGATATTACAAGAAAGGCTATGTTTTTTTTGGTTTTGGGTTCTCCTTAGTTGAGGCAAATTGGAGTCAAGGAGCACAAGATCTCAAAAGTGCTCAATAAATTAACCTTAATGATCTGACAAGAACAATTGGCTATTGGTGCATTACTCTAAGATGATCAACACAGGAAAAGTTTAAGGCTATGGGCGAAGAAGCAGGTCGACATGTTGGCGTGAAGGGCATGCCATCATGATTGATTTCCATTTTGTATGTAATATATGTAAAGTCAGGCATCATATTATAAATAAGCAATGCGACTTCATGAGACCCTTTCAACGTGGGAGAAAAGACAAACAAATAAAGAATGAAAGGAATAACAGTTTGAAGAGAAGTTGAACCATTGTGGACGCCTGACCTTCCAAATAACCTCTCATTCGACGCAGTCTTCTATAATATGTTTCCCCACAATGGAAAAGGGGTTCTTTGTTTGTGAATGATGTAGAGAGGTTGCCCAGATGTTACTAACGAGCGTAGATATGTACCAGAGAGCATGTAACTTGCCCATTGTTGAATAAATAAGAGCTTGGACAAAGCCAAAAGAATGTTGGTTTTCCCATTTGGGTTTCCAGGGTAAATTATGAGTCTATGTGTGATGATTGTCCTAGTTTATGTTTGTTTATGAATGGTTTATATCTGCATTGTAATTAATGGTTGCCTCCACTTATTTAATAAAATGGAATTTCATACCAATTTAGACCTGAGCTCATTTTATATGAATATGGTCGTTAGGGGCTCATAAGCTAGAGTAACATCTCTTTAACCATAATCATGCGTTGATTTTGGAGTTGGGAATCAAAGACCATCATTCTTGAGCCGTTGTTATTATTTGGTAGTTTCTAATTTTGTTTTCAGTCATTGAGGTCATTCTCGATCTTGCTTGACATTTTACCTTCACCCACAAATCATAGATGAAATGTATATCGAAAGTCGAGTTTGTTTGCATGTTAATTAGCCACTGGTGGACCATATACACATTTTCAAATTCGTCAGCTATCGAATTCGCCCCAAAACATTTTTACTCCGTCGTTGAATGCCAAACCAACTTCTGAAACGTTTTTTCTTTGTTGGTGAACATTAAAATCGACCTGCATACGTTTTTGTGTGTCAGGGAACATAAAAATTGACTCCCCTACATTTTTAGTTGGTATGGGTTGCCAAAATCGCCCTCTACATGTTTTTACATGTTGTCGATGATCAAATTCGCTCTGTATATTCTCCTCGCATTTGCTCATTGTAAAATTCGATTTTAAATGGTTTTTCATTCATGATTGGTCATCGAATCTGCCCTTTGACTGATTTTTTTTCCCACAGGTCGACCAATTTCGACTGGGATTTCATTGTTGGTCGAATTCCTTCCCCAATTCGACCGACGATGACTCTTAGTCAACCCATCCGCCCTCACTTATATCGGGGGTATTTGGTTTTGGCTCTCTCTTGGTCGACCCGACTCTTGGTCAACTCGAATTTGGTCGATTTGCTTCGCCTTCAACCCGACTTGCATTTTGTACAACTCATTTCCCCATTTTGAATTATGAGTGGACAACTCCATTTTATTTTTCTAACTCAAGTTGTGGATTGAGTGGTCAAGAATTTCTCATAATACAAAGAGACAAGATTATAATTGTTTAAAAGAGAATGATGCGTTGGTGAGACGGATAGGCTATAGGCCTCCCATTTACGAATAAGATATTATCATAGCAAAAGTTTGAATACATTCAATGAGATTTGTATGGTAAGTACCCGCAGTGATTACGAAAGAAGTGGAAAAGAGTTGTTGTCAGGGCTAGAGTGAAGTAGAGCATCAAGAATGTCAAGAGAACATTATGAAGGAGAAGAGGAAGAAGTTCCTAGGGTCAAGTTGCATCGATTTTAGAAAAATTTTCCCACATTGACATCAATGATGTCATAGCTATTGCAAACAAAGAGAAAGGAAACAAAGACTTGTCATGAATGCCCCAAGAAGGAAGAATATAAGCCAGAGGCAGAGCATAATGTTGAACCAGAGATGGGAGAGTGTAGCTACAACAAGACACAAGTACCTTTTCGTGTAGAGGCCAAGGTGGACATCAAGCCTTATGTCGGGGAAGTGGATGTTATTAAGTTGAACCAATGGCTACAATAGATGGAAGTATACTTCAATGTGCATGAAGTAACTAGAAAACAAAAGATTGTTTTTTCTCGGTTGAAGCTTGAAGGACATGATTTGACATGGTGGGGGAGTCATGCAGTAAGCAGAGCACTGGGAAATGAGCCACCAATGACTGATTAGGAAGTGTTCAAGAATATGATCAAATATTAGTTTTATCCAATAGGGTATGAGGAACATCAAAAAATAGTATGCCATTACTTCAGGCAGAGACAAGGACAATCAGTGTAGGAGTTCACAACAGCATTCAAGAAGAGAGAAATTCATATGGGTGTCTCTCTCAAAAGTATAGACATGTTAGTCAAGTATTTGGGGGCATTTTACCTCAAATTCATAGGCAAGTGATGTTATTTATACCTAAGACAATTGATGAGGCCAATATTCAAGCACAATACCTTGAGGGAGAGAAGCAGAAGCAACAAAAAAATCCTCAGAAGTAAGTAGAACCACAAGAGCAACAGAGAAAGTAGAAAAAAAGAAGTGGAATGAGAATAATATTGTGGTAGAAACACAAGAAGAACCACCTTCTATCCAACAATGTAAAGGATGTAATGGAAAGCGACATACTGAGGAGAATTGTTGGAAATTGCACCCTGAGAAGCACCCCAAATATTTTTAGAAAAAAAGAAGAAGAAAGCATTGGTATCATTGGATGTTGAAGAATGGGTGGATAACACATCAGACCCAGAAGGGAAGATTAACTGCACTAATATTAAAAAATAGGTATCATTAGTTAGTTTCAGTCCCAAGGAGGCGAAGGTGATGACTGAACTTTTATGGATTAAAATCCACATGAAGCAAAGCAAGGTGGATTGTTTGTTCGATCAAGGTTCACAATCCAGCTTGATATCTACATAAATTGTTGAGAAGCTTGGGTTGGAGACTCATACCATCCGCATCCATACCCCCTAGGCTGGGTAAGGCAAGATGTAGAATTGAAAGTGAGCAACCAATGCAAATTTAAGTTTTTCATCAATCAAATTTTTTTTATGAAGTAGTTGCAGGTGTGGTATGTCTAGACATGTGTGGAGCCATATTGTAAAGTCCATATTTGTACATGAGGGATGCCAATTCAGAAGGAGAGTGAACCAGTATAGGCTAGTCAAGGATGGAAAATCCTATGCCATAAATGCACACCAAGACAAATCTAATCTCTCTTTGATCAGTGCTCATAAAGCAAGAAGAATCATGAGTAGTACAAAGAATTTTTTCTTGCTATTTCTAAGAGAAGGAAAGCAACAAGGAGAGGGAAGAAAGTTGGAGATGAAGGAATCCTTGGAAGGATGTAGTGGCGAGAAGCATCAACAACTACAACAATTGATTGAAGCCTACAAGGAAGTGTTTCAAGAGCCTCAGGAACTGCCACCCAAGAGAGAGGTTGAACACGAGATTCAGTGGTCGTCAAAGTCACCATTGCCTAACATTGGGTTGTATAGGTAGCTTTTCATTGAAGCAGATGAAGTAAAGAAGCATCTACAATAATTGTTGGGGTAGGGACTCATTAGAACCAATACATCACCATGTGGTTCACCCATCATCATGGTGCCAAAGAAAGATGGAAGCTGGAGAATGTGCATTGACTATTGTTCCTTGAACAAGATCACCATCAAGAATAGATATCCTTTGCCAAGGATTGATGACTTGTTGGATCAACTGCAGCAAGCCAAATTCTTCACTAAGTTGGACCTAAAATCAGGTTACCACCAAGTGAGGATCAAAGCAGAAGACATATGGAAGACAATGTTCAAAACAAGACAAGGTTTGTATGAGTGGTTAGTAATTCCTTTTGGATTATGCAATGCACCTGAAACATTCATGAGACTCGTGAATGATGTGTTACATCCATTCGTTGATTCTTTTGTAACAATATATCTGGATGACATACTAATCTTTAGAAATACTTGGAAAGATCACTTCTCACATGTGACACAAGTGCTAGAGACCTTGAAGAAGAATCAATTGATTTCCAACTTGCATAAATGTGAGTTTGGAAAGACTTCCTTGATATATATTGGACACACTATTGGAGGAGGGGAGATAAGGGTTGATCTGGAGAAGATTGCAACCATCACCCAATGGTTTATTCCCACCAATGTGATAGAGGTCAGGAGTTTCATGGGAGTAGCTTAATATTTAAGGAAATTCATTATAAACTTCTCCACGGTAGCAACACCATTGCATGTCATAACTGATAAAGGAAAGAGCTTTCATTGGGGTAAGACACAACAAAGATAATTTGAAGACTTGAAGAAGAAAATCAGCGATGCTCCAGTATTAACCATGCCTAATTTGCAACGATCGTTTGAGTTGGAGACTGATGCCAGTGGATATGCATTATGAGCAGTATTCATGCAAGGAGGAAGGCATGTGTGCTACCATTCAAAGTTGTTTCATGGAGCAGTGCTTAACTATCCCACATATGATAAGGAGCTCTTTGGGATTATATAAGTAGTGAAGAAGTGTAAGCATTACCTCTTGGGAAAAGAGATTATCATACACACATACCATCTGTTGAAACATATATATTTTTCTAAAACCTTAGACTTAAAAAGTTTCATTTTGTTTAAGTAAGGATAAATGCGCACTTGGATACTACCGTCGATAAAGTCTTCTGATTAATCAATGGTCTAAAATCTTTTCAAGTTATCGAGCTGCCCTTTCGTTAAAAATCTAAATCACTAAAGACAGCTTTCAAAGTATCGAGTTTCGAGGTTTCGCAATAGTAATAGTTAGACATACAAAGAACTCCAAAGTCTCGATATGCGAAGTCGCGAAATCAGCTTGAATTAAATCTAGTTAATTAAACAATTAAAATAATTAACGATAATTAACCTTATCGCAACTTCGTGTTTCAGGAATCCTGCCTCAAATGATAACTTAAATCCCTGATATGCGAAGTCGTGAAATCATCAATTAATCGTGATTATTTATAAACGTTAAACATGATTAATATTAATTAATCAATCATGATTTCGCGATTCAAGAATCATAGCTTGAATTGAAATAGGTTAACCCGAAACCCCAAAATAGACTAAGGTTAAATATAATCAATTAACCGTATAAACTCAATTTATTAACAAAATAAAACACTTTTATTTTACCGTTGAGTTTATGTTGATTACAATACGGGTGATTTCAAATTTCTTTTCTGATCACGAAAATTGACCATTAATGTTATTAAATGCCCAGCCTGGGGAAATGATTTCAAATAAGATCCTTTTTTAATACGCAAATATTTTTATTAAAGGAATTAAACGTTTTTTCAGTGGAGGTATATGCGGGTCGAGGCGTCTAAGGCAAGAAAGACTTGTTCATTTTCAATTACATTCATGTTTGGGTAGAGCTTTCTTAACGACATGCTCAGTCCTGAGCCTTTTCTGTGACAAATAGAAGGTTTTTAAGAACTGCTACCATGCCGCCATGAAAATCAGCCAAAAACAACTAGCGAGAATTCAGGCCAGATTTTAGAGGTTATCTCTGACACCTCACCCAGAAGTATAAACACAGTTAAAACTTGGATGAATGTATTCAACATCCTAAAGTACTAGCTGGTAAACTGCCCTGATGATTCAAGTGACAATGAAAAGGAAGACTCATCTACCAAATACAAGACTATTGCTTAGTCAGAGATGCATAAGGTAGCAACAAGGCCGAGTCTTTTACCCTACAATGACATGATTAAATGGGCACTGGATCATGTCGATATCCCAATTACAACTATATTTAATTCTCAGAAGGTAGTTGTTGGGTCATTTCGGTCGGAACACATACAGGTGATGTATAAACTGTCTTCAACACCAAACTTCATTTATAATGCCAGTTTTCTAGTGAATTTTAACAAGAAGGAATGTGATCAATATGGAAAGAATCTTTCTGACTTGATCAATGATTGGTGTTCACACCCCGAAAAGTTCAGAGTCGATTCGCACGGCATATACTCAAACTCATCGCTAGAACCGCAGTTCATGTACATATCCATGATGATGTGTGTTACACATCCAAATCACTCAACTGGATAAGTGTCGCACATACCTCTCGCTTGTCGCAAGTGTCGCAACTCCTATAC
>JASDQU010738862.1:48342-68812 GCA_032191745.1 Picea mariana
CTTTAATGATGCAAAACTATTAAGTGCTAGAGAGTATTGATATCACGAGATGTGAGGATATTACAAGAAAGGCTATGTTTTTTTTGGTTTTGGGTTCTCCTTAGTTGAGGTAACTTGGAGTCAAGGAACACAAGATCTCAAAAGTGTTCAATAAATTAACCTCAATGATCTGACAAGAACAATTGGCTATTGGTGCATTACTCTAAGATGATCAACACAGGCAAAGTTTAAGGCTATGGGCGAAGAAGAAGGTCGACATGTTGGCGTGAAGGGCATGCCATCATGATTGATTTCCATTTTGTATGTAATATATGTAAAGCCAGGCATCATATTATAAATAAGAAATGCGACTTCATGAGACCCTTTCAACATGGGAGAAAAGACAAACAAATAAAGAATGAAAGGAATAACAGGTTGAAGAGAAGTTGAACCGTTGTGGACACCTGACCTTCTAGATAACCTCTCATTCGACGCAGTCTTCTATAATATGTTTCCCCACAATGGAAAAGGGGTTCTTTGTGTGTGAATGATGTAGAGAGGTTGCCCAGATGTTACTAATGAGCATAGATATGTACCAAAGAGCATGTAACTTGCCCATTATTGAATAAATAAGAGCTTGGTCAAAGCCAAAAGAATGTTGGTTTTCCCATTTGGGTTTCAAGGGTAAATTATGAGTCTATGTGTGATGATTTTCCTAGTTTATGTTTGTTTATGAATCGTTTATGTCTGCATTGTAATTAATGGTTGCCTCCATTTATTTAATAAAATGGAATTCCATACCAATTTAGACTTGAGCTCATTTTATATGAATATGGTCGTTAGGGGTTCATAAGCTAGAGTAACATCTCTTTAACCATAATCATGCGTTAATTTTGGAGTTGGGAATCGACGACCATCATTTCTGAGCCATTGTTATTATTTGGTAGTTTCTAATTTTGTTTTCATTCATTGGGCTCATTCTCGATCTTGCTCGACATTTTACCTTCGCCCACAAATCATAGATGACATGTATATCGAAAGTCGAGTTTGTTTGCGCGTTAATTAGCCACTGGTGAACCATATACACATTTTTCAAATTCGTCGGCTATCGAATTCGCCCCAAAACGTTTTTACTCCGTTGTCGAATGCCAAACCAACTTCTGAAACGTTTTTTCTTTGTTGGTGAACATTAAAATCGACCTGCATACGTTTTTGTGTATCAGAGAACATAAAAATTGACTCCCCTACATTTTTAGTTGGTATGGGTTGCCAAAATCACCCTCTACATGTTTTTACATGTTGTTGATGATCAAATTCGCCCTGTATATTTTCCTCACATTTGCTCATTGTAAAATTCGATTTTAAATGGTTTTTCATTCATGATTGGTCATCGAATCTGCCCTTTGACTGATTTTTTTCCCACAGGTCGACCAATTTCGATTGGGGTTTCATTGTTGGTCGAATTCCTTCCCCAATTCGACCAATGATGACTCTTAGTCAACCCATCCGCCTTCACTTAGATCGGGGGTATTTTTTGGTCAGTTTTGGCTCTCTCTTGGTCGACCCGACTTGGACTAAGTCGATTTGGTTTACCCGACTCTTGGTCAACTCGACTTTGGTCGATTTGCTTCGCCTTCAAACCAACTTGCATTTTGTACAACTCATTTCCCCATTTTGAATTATGAGTGGACAACTCCATTTTATTTTTCTAACTCAAGTTGTGGCTTGAGTGGTCAAGAATTTCTCATCATACAAAGAGCCAAGATTATAATTGTTTAAGAGAGAATGATGCGTTGGTGAGACAGATAGGCTACAGGCCTCCCATTTACGAATAAGATATTATCATAGCAGAAGTTCAAATGCATTTAGTGAGAGTTGTATGGTAAGTACCCGTAGTGATTACGAAAGAAGTGGAAAAGAGTTGTTGTCAGGGCTAGAGTGAAGTAGAGCATCAAGAATGTCAAGAGAACATTATGAAGGAGAAGAGGAAGAAGTTCCTAGGGTCAAGTTGCATTGATTTTAGAAAAGTTTTCCCACATTGACATCAATGATGTCATAGCTATTGGAAACAAAGAGAAAGGAAACAAAGACTTGTCATGAAGGCCCCAAGAAGGAGGAATATAAGCCAGAGACAGAGCATGATGTTGAACCAGAGATGGGAGAGTGTAGCTACAACAAGACACAAGTACCTTTTCGTGTAGAGGCCAAGGTGGACATCAAGCCTTATGTCGGGGAAGTGGATGTTATCAAGTTGAACCAATGGCTACAATAGATGGAAGTATACTTCAACGTGCATGAAGTAA
Organism: Picea mariana; assembly: GCA_032191745.1. NCBI lineage: Eukaryota > Viridiplantae > Streptophyta > Pinopsida > Pinales > Pinaceae > Picea > Picea mariana. The sequence continues at coordinate 50,625 of JASDQU010738862.1, forward strand.
CTAGAAAACAAAAGATTGTTTTTTCTCGGTTGAAGCTTGAAGGACATGATTTGACATGGTGGGAGAGTCATGCAGTAAGCAGAGCACTGGGAAATGATCCACCAATGATTGATTAGGAATTGTTCAATAATATGATCAAATATTAGTTTTATCCAATAGGGTATGAGGAACACCAAAAAATAGTATGCCATTACTTCAGGCAAAGACAAGGACAATCAGTGTAGGAGTTCACAACAGCATTCAAGAAGAGAGCAATTCATATGGGTGTCTCTCTCAAAAGTATAGACATGTTAGTCAAGTATTTGTGGGCATTTTTACCTCAAATTCATAGGCAAGTGATGTTATTTATATCGAAGACAATTGATGAGGCCAATATTCAAGCACAATACCTTGAGGGAGAGAAGCGGAAGCAACAAAAAAATCCTCACAAGTAAGTAGAACCACAAGAGCGATAGAGAAAGTAGAAAAAAAAGAAGTGGAATGAGAATAAGATTGTGGCAGCAACACAAGAAGAACCACCTTCTATCCAACAATGTAAAGGATGTGATCGAAAGCGACATACTGAGGAGAATTGTTGGAAATTGCACCCTGAGAAGCACCCCAAATATTTTCAGAAAAAAAGAAGAAGAAAGCATTGGTATCATTGGATGTTGAAGAATGGGTGGATAACACATCAGGCCCAGAAGGGAAGATTAACTGCACTAATATTAAAAAATAGGTATCATTAGTTAGTTTTAGTCCCAAGGAGGCGAAGGCAATGACTAAACTTTTATGCATTAAAATCCACATGAAGCAAAGCAAGGTGGATTGTTTGTTCGATCAAGGTTCATAATCCAACTTGATATCTACATAACTTGTTGAGAAGCTTGGGTTGGAGACTCATACCATCCGCATCCATACCCCCTAGGCTAGGTAAGGCAAGATGTGGAATTAAAAGTGAGCAACCAATGCAAATTTAAGTTTTTCATCAATCAAAATTTTTTTGATGAAGTAGTTGCAGGTGTGGTCTGTCTAGACATGTGTGGAGCCATATTGGAAAGTCTATATTTGTACATGAGGGATGCCAATTCAGAAGGAGAGTGAACCAGTATAGGCTAGTCAAGGATGGAAAATCCTATGCCATAAATGCACACCAAGACAAAGCTAAGATCTCTTTGATCAGTGCTCATAAAGCAAGAAGAATAATGAGTAGTACAAAGAATTTTGTCTTGCTATTTCTGAGAGAAGGAAAGCAACAAGGAGAGGGAAGAAAGTTGGAGATGAAGGAATCCTTGGAAGGATGTAGTGGCGAGAAGCGTCAACAACTACAACAATTGATTGAAGCCTACAAGGAAGTGTTTCAAGAGCCTCAGGAACTGCCACCCAAGAGAGAGGTTGAACACGAGATTCAGTAGTCGTTAGAGTCACCATTGCCTAACATTGGGTTGTATAGGTAGTTTTTCATTGAAGCAGATGAAGTAAAGAAGCATCTACAATAATTGTTGGAGAAGGGACTCATTAGACCCAATACATCACCATGTGGTTCACCCATCATCATGGTGCCAAAGAAAGATGGAAGCTGGAGAATGTGCATTGACTATTGTGCCTTGAACAAGATCACCATCAAGAATAGATATCCTTTGCCAAGGATTGACGACTTGTTGGATCAATTGCAGCAAGCCAAATTCTTCACTAAGTTGGACCTGAAATCAGGTTACCACCAAGTGAGGATCAAAGCAGAAGACATATGGAAGACAACATTCAAAACAAGGCAAGGTTTGTATGAGTGGTTAGTAATTCCTTTTAGATTATGCAATGCACCTGCAACATTCATGAGACTCGTGAATGATGTGTTACATCCATTCGTTGATTCTTTTGTAACAGTATATCTGGATGACATACTAATCTTTAGAAATACTTGGAAAGATAACTTCTCACATGTGACACAAGTGCTAGAGACCTTGAAGAAAAATCAATTGATTTCCAACTTGCATAAATGTGAGTTTGGAAAGAATTCCTTGATATATCTTAGACACACTATTGGAGGAGTGGAGCTAAGGGTTGATCTGGAGAAGATTGCAGCCATCACCCAATGGTTTATTCCCACCAATGTGATAGAGGTCAGGAGTTTCATGGGAGTAGCTTAATATTTAAGGAAATTCATTATAAACTTCTCCACAGTAGCAACACCATTGCATTTCATAACTGATAAAGGAAAGAGATTTCATTGGGGTAAGACACAACAAAGATAATTTGAAGACTTGAAGAAGAAAATCAACGATGCTCCAGTATTAGCCATGCCTAATTTGCAACGACTGTTTGAGTTCTAGACTGATGCCAGTGGATATGCATTATGAGCAGTACTCATGCAAGGAGGAAGGCATGTGTGCTACCACTCAGAGTTGTTTCATGGAGCAATGCTTAACTATCCCACGTATGATAAGGAGCTCTTTGGGGTTATATAAGTAGTGAAGAAGTGTAAGCATTACCTCTTGGGAAAAGAGATTATCATACACACATACCATCTGTTGAAACATATATATTTTTCTAAAACCTTAGACTTAAAAAGTTTCATTTTGTTTAAGTAAGGATAAATGCGCACTTGGATACTACCGTCAATAAAGTCTTTTGATTAATCAATGGTCTAAAATCTTTTCAAGTTATGGAGATGCCCTTTCGTTAAAATCTAAATCACTAAAGACAGCTTTCAAAGTATCGGGTTTCGGGGTTTCACAATAGTAATAGTTAGACATACAAAGAACTCCAAAGTCCCGATATGCGAAGTCGCGAAATCAGCTTGAATTAAATCTAGTTAATTAAGCAATTAAAATGATTAACGATAATTAACCTTATCGCAACTTCGTGTTTCAGGAATCTTGCCTCAAATGATAACTTAAATCCCCGATATGTGAAGTCGTGAAATCATCAATTAATCGCGATTATTTATAAACGTTAAACATGATTAATATTAATTAATCAATCGTGATTTCGCGATTTGGGAATCATAACTTGAATTGAAATAGGTTAACCCGAAACCCCGAAATAGACTAAAGTTAAATATAATCAATTAATTGTATAAGCTCGATTTATTAACAAAATAAAACACTTTTATTTTACCGTTGAGTTTATGTTGATTACAATACGGGTGATTTCAAATTTCTTTTCCGATCACGAAAATTGGCCATTAATGTTATTAAATGACTAGCCTGGGGAATTGATTTCAAATAAGATCCTTCTTTAATACGCAAATATTTTTATTAAAGGAATTAAACGTTTTTTCAGTGGAGGTATATGTAGGTCGAGGCATCTAAGGCAAGAAAGACTTGTTCATTTTCAATTACATTCATGTTTGGGTAGAGCTTGCTTAACGACATACTCAGTCCTGTGCCTTTTCTGTGACAAATAGAAGGTTTTTAAGAACTGCTACCATGCCGCCATGAAAAGCAGCCAAAGAAACTAGCGAGAGTTCAGGCCAGAGTTCAGAGGTTATCTCTGACACCTCACCCAGAAGTATAAACACAATTAAAACCTGGACAAATGTATTCAACATCCTAAAGTACGAGCTGGTAAACTGCCCTGATGATTCAAGTGACAACGAAAAGGAAGACTCATCTACCAAATACAAGACTATTTCTCAGTCAGAGATGCATAAGGTAGCAACAAGGCCGAGTCTTTTACCCTACAATGACATGATTAAATGGGCACTGGATCATGTCGATATCCCAACTACAACTATATTTAATTCTCAGAAGGTAGTTGTTGGGTCATTTCGGTCGGAACACATACAGGTGATGTATAAACTGTCTTCAATGCCAAACTTCGTTTATAATGCCAGTTTTCTAGTGAATTTTAACAAGAAGGAGTGTGATCAATATGGAAAGAGTCTTTCCGAATTGATCAATGATTGGTGTTCATGCCCCGAAAAGTTCAGAGTCGATTCTCACGGCATATACTCAATCTCATCGCTAGAACCGCAGTTCATGTACATAATCATGATCATGTGTAGACTCTATGGAAAAGAGAAAACAACCCATTTCTTTCTACCATGGGTACCCATTATACACACAGTAGCGCAAGGATATTCTTTCGACCAGGCCAAGATATTGTCGGACAGTCTGGCTAGTGAAATTACAGAATACCAGGCAAAGAAATCCAAAGGGAAATCAGCTTCATTCTTCATGTCATATTATATTATGGATGCCATCTGTTTCATGACGCCTTTCCCAATGATGGGTTGGAGCTCGAATCTAGATAGTGCAGAACCAATTCATATTTATCATTCAAAACTCTGGGATGACAAGGCGAAGTATTTCTTTTATGAAATCTGTAATTGGGTAGTGGTGTTGATGCACACTGCTATATTTGGTCACCCACCTCCTAGAATTTCAGACACAGATGTGGCTAACCTGGATAAAGTGGTAGACTGGTACATCAAGGGACACTTCTCTTATATCAAAGTCTTTGGTTATTCATTTCCCCCATATGCTTTACCGCAATTTTTACCAGACCGACTGGTGTGCCGCGAGGTCGCACGACAAACAGTACTCGACGGGATTAGCAAAGAACTCAAAGTAGTGTAGAAAAAGGTATGGCCATATTTTCCCTTACATATTGGTGCATTTTCTTTATTGGATTTCGGCCACTCCAAAGTGGAGGTTGCGGCCCTAGAAGAAATAAAGATGGTTAACATTGAATTCAAGAAACATGACCCATAGAAGGTCGTGGGTAACCATATGGCTAGTTGCAATCTTAAAAAGTATGAACATGAAGAGTCCCCGCAGGACGAAATGTTTCGAGGGGTGAAATCTTACCCAGAAGTTCTGAGCCGAGTTCGAGCTCTATCACCTGATAAAATGATGGATTTTTACAACTGTCAAAAGCACCAAAGAAGTAGTCTTCCGAAAGTATTACAAGGGGAAAACCCAATGTCTCCAGCTACACAAAAAACAGAGACCCAAAATACAGAAGCCGTAAGCTCTAGCAAACAAGAAACCCTAGAAAACTTAGAGAAATTTGAGGTCTCAACTCAAAAAGAAGATATCTCGGAGATAGAGATATTAGATAACCATACTAGAGATCAAGCAGAGACATTAGCAAAAATAGGAGAAGACAGGCCATTGTCTTCATCAGATAAATCAACTACAGATGGAACCGGAAAACTGTTATCTACAGAAATCATTAGCCCCATTCAGGTTGTCACGCCATTGCAGTTCACCAGAGGAAACCCTAATGCAAAGGTAATACTCATAGGAGATCTCACGCCTGTCCCTATTGAAGAGATACTTCCTTATGATTTATTTTTCAGTAAAAAAAGGAAAGTTGTGGTGAAGAAAGAAATGCACCAGAAAGAAGGTGCAACTGTCAAAAAGCACAGAGTACTATTGGATGGAAAAAATTTGGAAGAAGAAGACTTTGCTACAGAGGTAGCAGGCTCTTTGGGATCTTTTGCAATAGCTAACCTATTCTCAGTTGATAATATGAAAGAAAAATTGAAGCAGAAGAATCAGGTGATAAGTCAGTTGCAAAATCAAATAAAGACTACAGAAAAGAATGTCAGAGATGAAGTCAATAAAGGGCTTGAACAAGATAGAGCTAGTGATAAACAAGAAATCCAACTGCTCAAGTCCAGTCTTGATGAGACGCATAAGAAGATGCAAGTGAGTGAAAGACGAACTATCCAACAAGATGAGTTGATAAAACAATTACAAGAAAAGGTCAGATCCACTGAGAAAATGGTTGTGGATATAGCACTATTTCAAGCTCAAGCATTGGAAGTGCTAAAGAAACTGGAAATAGCACAATAGAGCCTTTTTGCTAAGGTAAAAATCATCCAAAATAATTTTCGGGAAGTAAACCAATCATTAGACAATATTGGTTTCAGAGAAAAAGAGGCTACTGCAGCCCGAATCACTTTTCAAGAAGAGGTCATATCATCGGCTAAAGAAGAAATATATGTAACTCCCAGATTGACTGTTGCAAAACAGGTCAGAGGTGATATAATATTAAAGACATGGGAGGCCAATATAGCCGAGAGTAAAAGAACGGCCAAGGAAATAAAAGAGGATTATGAAGAGGTTTTCCATTTTCTTAGTAAAGAATCACTAGGCCTCGGAAAGGATGATAGTTCTAAAATACTAGGACAAATCAATATTGTAAAGCATCAACTTGACATCAAAGAAAACTTAGAGGCATCTCAAGCTGAAATTTCACAGCTAAAGCAGGTTGACATCGCTCAAATAGATAGATGGTAGGTAAATCCAAATTTACAGCAACATTCAATGATTTCTGAAGATAAAAGGATAGAAGACAAGTTGCCACAATTACAAAAGAAGTTGTATCTTTTTTAGGAAAAATATGTGACATAACCTTCTAGAATAGTAGTACAATTTCTAAGTAGGTGTGTGGAATGTCTTGAGCGAAGAAAAGGGAGTACTTCAAAGAATCAATGAAGTAACATCTACATATATGTTTCTTCTGGTATGAGAAAAAGATAGAGAAGAACCAAATGAAACGGTTCAAGTTTTTCATTTTTGTAACTGTTATTATCTAGGAATAATGAGAATTCCAACCGCCTAGGGTTGAGAACCTCTTGTATAAATATATTTTCAAAAGACTAAAGAAGGGTTGGATTTTTTCCATAGGTAGTTGAGAAAGCTCTCCTCATTGAGGATTAATACAAATACAGATCAGAGATTCCACATTTCGTTCATTTGAGTTATGTGTTCTTCTGTTTTTCCATATTCTAGTATATTTTTATATATCTCCTTGATGAATGCTTGATCGCAATTTAGTACAACATCTACTGTGGTTACATTTCATTTAGTAATTTAATAGCACACAGCTTTTCCTTTGTTTTACTGTTAGTAAATACAAGACCTGTGAGTTAATTAGATTGCTACATTTTATGATTCATTTAAGGTTATATAATCTATTTTCTTCTCCTGTAGCGAAGTAATATTCTTCTGTAATAGATGCCTTGCTTTGTCTAACAGCTTTATGTTTTTCTCTCATTACACCCAATGATTTTAATTTTAACTCGGACACGAAAGACGGCCTCTGAGTTGTTATGTTGTTAATTCATTTGTAGGAATTTTTCTCACATAACAGAGTTAGAAAACACAAACACTAAAACCTCCTTTATTTCTGGATGCCTTGACATTATACTTTGAAGCCTTAAGTATAAACTCAGGAACAACACCATCAACCTCTTCAGTATCTATAGAGTCAGAGAAAGATGCGGAAGGTGAGACATTACAAGTGGTTAGGTTTCTTGCAGAAATTTCAATTATTAATTAAGTACAAGAAAGGAGTCACTAACAGACTAGCAGATATGCTCTCTTGACCACCACTGAAGAATATTGCAACAATTGGAATGACAATGTAGCTTGAGCCTTTCACTCATGAACTTCTGAGTGAATATTATGAGGGAGATGAAGATTTCAGAGAATTCTACAAGCAACTAAAGGAGAAGATAGTCTTTGTCATGGAAGGAAATGAATACCACCTCCATAATGGGTTGTTGTACAAAATGGACAAACTATGCATACCCCAGGACAAAAGATTTCAATTGATGAGAGAAGAACACACTTCTAGGGTTATTGGTCATTTTGGCATGACAAAGATAGTGGTGAATATGAAACAATATGTGTATTGGCCAAAGATGCAGGAGCAGGTGGCAAAGTTTGTTAGAGGTTGTGTTCTTTGCATCATTAACAATCCAAGCAACAGAAAACTTGGCTTGTACATGTCATTTCTAGTACCAAACAGGCCTTGGGAGAGAATATCCATGGATTTTGTTGGAGGTTTTCTTATGACTCGTAGAGGACATGACTACTTGTTCATTTTGGTAGACCGTTGTTGTCATGTCCCCATTTTGGATTCTCTTGTTTGACAGAGGAAATCACTCATGTGTCTCTTTGATAAAGAAAAAGGAAGTCAAAAGGGGTTATTTAATGTCACTTAGTTAGGAGATGTTATGTATTTAAAAATGACATTAAGAAAATAAAGTAACTTTAGATTAATAAGTTACTTAACCATTATTAAAGTGACTTTTAATCTTAAAGTGAAAATTGGAGGGAAAATAAGGTTAGGGTTTGATTTGGTCAAAAAAGGGGAAAGTTATAGAAGGCATGGAAAAAGGATAAAAGGAAGGGTAGAGCCTAACTTTCATTATGATTTGATCTCTCATTTTGGAGAGCTCTTGGAGCCATTGTTGATCCGAAAAATCCTTAGATGCTAATTAGTATTTAATGCACATAAACATCTAACTTGATTTTGAAATAATAATGATTGTTTAACTGATTGCAAAATACACATGAAATTACATATCTATCCAAATTCACTTTAATGATAAACAACTTGCAAATAATTGAGCGAAATAGAACAACAATAATATGTCAGATACACAAGTTTGTTAACATAGTTCACCAAATTTGGGCTACCTCTGCGGGTTCGCTTCCAATTGAGACCTCTTTATTAATGCTCAAATGCTTGTGTTTTGCAATGACCTTTTTACACATTGCTCAAATTTAGAAACGGAGTGCACCATTGAATTCCTTACGAAATTTTGAGAAAAATCAGTATAAAGTTCATAAAATTATGTTGAGGAACCTTTTGGCATGCATTACGGCGTAATCTCCAAGTCTTGATACCTCTATGGCACGAAATTTGAGACTAAGCCATACTCTACAATGTGTGTGTGTCATTTTGCCTCAGTCTGCGTGCCCATTAAATAGGGTGTGGGCCCTAACCTCCATTTGCATCCTTAGGAAAACAATAAATATTTATTTGTTGGTATGCCTTAACAAGAAGAGCCTTTAGCGCAACAATTATGGCATTTGGAATATATGTAGGAGGTTGTGGGTTCGACTCCCTACAAACCTCTCCTTCAAGGGCACTTTTGTTATAACATATGGTTATATAGCTTTATATGCAATGGCATATGCTTATATATATGGTATAAATTTTAATGCCCTTCATGGATATAGAATATAGTTACATTGTAATACATTTGTCTTGGGTCGTGGGTTTAGCCCTTGGCCCTTTTTACCCCATTTAAAATCTTCAACAAACTTAAATATATGTGCACCCATGTATGGTTAAGTAACATGCGATGGGTATAATGGTAATTCTTTGGTTTGTTAATCGAGAGACCTGGGTTCGATCATCTGGGCTCTCCACGAAAAATTTTAAACAATCTTATCCATAAAGTGTCAATGGGAGGATTCCATGTGGTAGTCTCTCATTGGTCCATATGTACAACCTTGCCATGTGTCATCACATAATTGGTGCCAACTGTATGTATGCAAGTCGTGTCACCTTGCCCAGTCAGATGTACGATGTGCCACATGGAACCTTGTGGTGTTGTCATGTTAAATTTGTATGGATGTACGGTATAACATCTCAAGTCTGAGCCCCAGTTGTAATTATGAAAGTAACATGTTTTGTAGGCTGGTGAGCCAAGTATTTATAAGTTGGTAGGCTTATGTGTTTATTAGGCCAGAGACCCTAGATGTTAAAGGCCAGGAGCCTATTTTTTACATGTAAATATTCATAGTATTAATATAAACAACATTGTTGCGTGTATACCTACCACGAAGAAAGAGTATGGAGGACTAAGCTCCACTAGGCTAGGTAAGGGAGGGGGGTTGAGAGACTAGGTAAAGGGGCTAAGCTTGAGGGCTTAACCCAACGAAATATTATATTGTATTTCCTTATATTACTAGAGTTTGGGGAAATAAACCCAGTTATCCTAAGTTCCGTTGGGAGGAGGAATGAGTTCCAAGTGGAGAGGAACGTGCTCTTGGAGAGCCAAGTGTCACCGAGGACGCATGCAGATTTATGTGGGAATTTCCACCATTGTTGGGGTTCACGAACCATGTTGGCCATCTTTCTTGAGGATTTTGCTCTCAACATCGGGATTGGGCGAGCCATCTGTTGCCCCGATTCACTCACGCACTAAGCAGGCACGCAGTCGGCAAATTCTGCCATTTTTGAACACATTTACCTTCGTGAACCTATGTAAATTGTTCAATCATCCCTTGCCTTACTAGATTTTTCTACTATGATTACCTAGTTGACTTAAGATTTGGTTTAAAGAGGTAGGTTGTCGGGCCTATGGGTAACTCTTCCAGGTGAGAGAGTGTGGATAGAAGAAACAGGTTGTCATGCCTATGAACAAATCTCTCCAGGTGAGAGAGAGTGTTGAGGAAGTGAGATCTCCTGGAGGGAGTCCAGTAGTAGCTACAGAGCTCTAAGAATTCATGGTCCAGCCTATTGTTGAAGCTCTGAAAAGGGAGGTGTAGTGGCCGATGGTCTGTGTGACAGTGAAGGTGTGCACTCTTGGGGTGGAACAGGCATGTGGGGAATGAGATTTTGTGAGTTGTGGGCGTAAGTGGATCCTTGGAGGAAATCCTTCCTGTTGTACTGTGAAACTTCCTGTTGTCCCTGCCTATCCTAGGAATCCCTTACCTAGTGGAGTTTAGTCCCAGCTCGGGGGTGACCCACTACTGAGAGTGATGAGTAGCGTGGTCTAAGGTTGGGAGGTTCGTGGAAGGTCTACACGCAGTTGGTTTACTTCAATTAAAAGATAAGTATCATTTCCAAGTTTGGTTACATGTTGTGTATTTATATATGTTGTTATATTTATGGGTTTTGTCTGTGATTACTGCATGTATGTTTTTACCGGTATTTATGCATTATGTTGTGTGATAGCAGAACGTAAATCATCTGTTAAATATTGGTATGTGTTATTGTCACTTCTGCAAGAATATGTGTATGTACAGAATGTTTATGTTTGGTTAAAATTGAATTAGATATGTGTGTGTGTGTGTGTGTGTGTGTGTGTATGCTTGAGCATGTTAGTTTTCTGAGGTAGCGTTGTCCAGCCTGTTGGTGGCTGGGGACGTCACAAATTGGTATCAGAGTGAAAAGTATGTTATGGAGTGATGTTTTCCATCCTGTTCGTGGCCTGGGACGTCACAAATTGGTATCAAAGCCATGGTTTCAACACTGATCCTAGATGGGTCGTGTAGGTGGTTAATGAAACATAGGTTTCAGAGTGAATTGTTGTCAAAACAGACAAAATATGAGTTAATAACGCCCCTAGGTACCAAGAGAATACCTTGGTCATGTTATGGAGCTCAGGAGGTATAACGGTTTATGTAATGGCAACAAAGGAAAGAAGCCACAAAAACCATTGTGTTAGGCCATAGGATCTATTCGGGAGAAGGAAGACCCTTTACCGTCATCAGATTGAGACAAAGGTACATGAAATTTAACCCCTAAGTACTTTGGACTTCGCGACTTCGTGAATTTTATGTGTTATAAGAACAAAAGGGGATGAAGCTCGATGTTCCGAAGTCCCGGAGAGGATCTACACCGTAGATCCGAGGAGAAGTGTTTACCATTGGATTTGAGAAAGAATAGTTTGGAGCTATTAAATCAAGCCAAGAGCATAAGGTAAGGCATAGCAATGAAAACAAAACAGACCTCAGTCATCAAATCTGTGCGCGGGTGGTTGTGAACCATAGATCTCACAGTCGTTCATAGTTTGTCATTCGGGAGAAACAAAGTATGCTAGTGTGAAAAATCTTGAAGCCCGAAGTCCCGAAGTCTAGAGTTAATACAGACCCTTCATCAAAAAGGGGCGCGTGTCATCAGATCAACGTATTTGGGAGTTCGGCATTTGGGAGAAACAAAGTATGCTAATGTGAAAACTCTTGAAGCCCGAAGTCCTGAAGTTCGAAGTTAATCTAAACCGTTCATAAAAAAGGAGCACGTGTCGGCAGATCAGCATATTCGAGAGTTTGTCGTTCGAGAGAAACAAATTATGCTAAGGATAAAACTCCCGAAGTTCGGAGTTGATCCGGACCATCCATCAAAAGGGATGTGTGTCAAAATATAATCTTGTTCAGGAGTTAGGTGTTCGGGAGAATTGGAGTGTGCTAGTGTGAAAAGTCACAAAGACCGAAGTCCTGAAGCAGAAGAACAGAAGTGGCATGGCATGATGACGTCGCCAGTGGTGATGTGGACCCTTCCTAGACATGCCACATGCCACCACTTTAATTGTTGACAGCTATACCATGTGGACCCCGAAAAGTAAAGAAGTTTGGGAGTTTGGCATTCGGGATAATTGGAGTGTGCAAGTGTAAAATTTTTCGAAGCCCGAAGTACCGAAGTGACATGGTCTGTGTTAGGACCCAGAAATGTCCCTTTTTCACTATATCTTTTACCCTTTCAACCTTATCATTTCTATGCTAAATGCCTACTTTAATGATGCCAAGACCCTTTTTCCCAAGGTATGATTCATTAATCTTGCTTTGATATTCTTATTTACTTAACATGTTTGATTGGTAGTATTTCTCATATTTTACCCATAAATGTGCAACTAATGATCAAAATGTGTATAACATCCAAGACTTGAAGAAAGATCGTTGTTGTTACACCAATTGTTACAGTTGTGCGCTAATCTTGCATGTCGTTACACGACTGCGCACCTTTTCTAGAAGCTGTCATACTTGCTGCAACAGACGCCCACTAATCCTGGAAGTTGTTACACCGACTATAACAGATGCGCACCAATCCTAAAAGTTGTTAAACTCGCTGCAATAGATGGCCACCGATCCTGAAAGCCGAATCCTGAAGAATGATCATCTGTTGTTACACGTTTTGGCTCACGTTGATTCTTTCTCCAGATTTGGTGAATATGACAGATCTCTTGTATATTACGAACATCTTGAGAATCTTGGATTCTCAAGGCTATTTCGAGTCCATTTTGAACTAAATGACTCTGTCTTTAAATAGTGGATCTTTTGTAATCATGGAAACCGAAATATAGTTGTGGAACAAAGAGTGAAGAAAGAGCATATTGTATATGAACCCTTTTTCGAATCAATAAAGAAGTGCATTGAGTTTCTCTAACCTACTGTAGCCTATTTTCGAGTGGATTTAGTGAGAAGGAAAGGACCCACCTTCCTCATAGACTCCCCTCTGTTTTGATGTTTTAAGTCTTAGCTTAGTTACTTTGGTTTGTGTGATTAATCTGTTAAGCATTCTTAGAGTACAATTGTTGTTACAGTTCAGTCCCTTCCTGTCAAATGCGCATCAGTGTGTCTCATGAGAATTAAAGGTCAAGTGTTGTATACTACTGGAGAATCACATTTCTACACCAGGTAAAACTTTGCTTTCAAGTAAAAGTAATTAGAGGTGTGAATTTCCTTCCTACAATTAAAGTAGATTTATTCTTGGCAATTAGCACAGAATTCCCTTCTGCAAGAATAAAATAGAAAATTAGAATAAAACAGATAATCCAGGATTCTTATACACTCATTAATTTAGATTTCAATTATGCAACAGTAGATTAGAAATCCAGTTGTGTTGACAACTCGTGTTAATGTTCAGTTTTCAAAACTCTGTTTCTTTCAATACTGCAACTTGATTAGAGTTTGCTTTCATCAATCTAGCATAGACTGTGCACAATTATCTTGCAATAACAAAACTTCCTTGGGTTTGACAATTTATATTGAACACCTTAATTATCTATTTATTTAGACAATTAAAGTGCCCAACATTTTGGCGTCGTTGCCGGGGAAGATAATTAGATATTCTTGTAAGCACATTAGTTTTCTTTTCTTAGGAATGATTAGTCTGCATGAATCGAAGAACAAGAGGACGTGTCCCCAAAAATACTAACCCTACAAGTACCAGAGGACGTGGAGGAAGGAACCCTAAACTAGGAAGGCCAACCTTTGTTGATGAGATTATAGCCAGAGCAGATTCTTCTTCAGGATCTATCTTTCACTCTTCAAATCCTCCAAGAAGACATATTCCTTAGTCATCAGACTTACCCCATTTTGAGACATCATTTTTATCAGGGGCTGAAGCTGAAGATTTTTCACCAACAAATCAACAAGCAACACTGGAGAATTTGAAGATCAAGGAAGTGTAGTGCGGGACAGGGAAAATCCAGAAGAAGCGGTTTAACAGATCAACGGACAGATAGTCACTAAAGAAGTGTGGGACATTGTCCATATTGAGTGGAGAGAAAGAGCACATATGGAAAATCAAGGGGACAATGAAGAAGAGTTCCACCGTGAGATTCCACCAAACAACGAAGATCGAGCAAATGATGAAAATACAATCTCTACCCTGGTCTTTCCTATTTCTGACATTCCCACATGAGGGATGGCTCCTATGAAAAACATACCTCTCTCAGCTCTGACAAGTTTTCATGGATTATCTACAGAGGATCCATATGAGTTTATGTTTGAATTTGATATTATGTGCAGAAGCTATGACTACACTACCACTGCACAGAAGCTTAAATTGTTTCGAGCTACATTGAAGGGTAATGCATTAAGATGGTTCATGAGCCTTGGAGGTGAGAATATTTCAACATGGGGACAAATGAGGCAGATTTTCCTGGACAAGTACCAAGACTACTGCCAAACAAGGGAACGAAGAGAGGAATTGTTCAAAATGTCTCAGAAGGAGGACGAGACCCTTGAAGATTTTGTGGAGCGACTCCAGTATAATCTACAAAGGTCTGGACATTCAGATGTGAGTAAGGACATTCTGAAAACTATTTTTCTAAAAGGAGTTAGAGACGATTGTTTAGATATGTTGAATATGCTAGGCAAGGGACATATATCTAAGGAATCCTATGATGACATTATAAATCTTTGTAAAATATGCTCTCGAGGATCTACAAGGAATAAGTCAGCTACCAGGGATACCACTTTTTCAAGGGTACAGAAATCAGCCAATGGAGGGGCAACCAGAGTAGAAATAGGTAATCTATTAGAAGATTTCAAAATAGAGATGATTAATTCTTTTGCTTCAGAAATTGATACTCTGCAGATTAAATAGAAACAAGCAGAAGAAGAAAAGGCATTGTCCATTTTCTATCCGAAGTGCAGATACAAACATCCAAAAAGTGAGTGCCCACTGAACAGTGTTCAGGTATGTCTTATCTGTGAATTGGATCATCCCACTGACAAATTTCCCTTCTTACCAGGTGTAAAAGCATCAATGAAGGTGACTAATGAGAAAGTAGAGGTTTCCTATCTAATTACATAGAGGAGACAATGGCAGCCACGAGGTCAAGGTACAAACTCTCAATTCTCTCCTGTAGCACTTAATTATTGGAATAATATGAACAATCAGCTTCAATATGGCCAGATGAAAGCCCCCCTTCCGAATCAGATGCCACCTCCTTATCAGGATCCCAATGCATGGTTACCTATGCCCCAACAACAAAATCACCTTGGGAAATGGAACCCATATTGGAGAAGCCCTCAACAACAACTTATTTATCAAAACCATCACCAACCGAACCCCTATAAACAACAGTTCCAACCTCAGTACCAACAGCAACAGCTGCAGTTACCTCCCAATGCCCCATAGAATAATCCTCCCTTACGACCTTAGATGCTTGTGCAACCTAACCCAAATCCAAATAATAAGTACATTCAGAATATTGATATACATAATGTGCCAACTCTATCTATTACTCCTATGCCTTGTGATGAGATAAAATTGAGATCAGGGAGAATAGTCGAGCCAATAATTGAAGATGCTCCATCTTCAGAATTAGACAAGGAATCAAGAGAAAAACCATTTGTTGATACAGAATAAATTGACCAACCAATCATAGAATTAGCAGATCCCCCATTCCCTGAAAGACTAGAAATTACCAAAACTGTGGAATTACCATCCTTCAATCTCTTAGGAGAATTGCATAATTTACATGTTAACATTCCATTATTGCAAGCGATTAGGGATGTCCCTATTTATGTGAAGACTGTGAGAGACCTCTGCATCAAAAGGCCTGGAAAGAAACCTAGGGACCCCCTCACAATACACGTAGTGGGAGAATTGTCTGAACTAATTTTAGGCAAAACCCCACCTATTAAATATGGCGATCCAGGAAACCCTATAGTTACTGTCAAGATTGGACAGACATTTATTTCCCATGTGTTAGTTGATTTAGGGGCAGCAATTAACATTATTCCAATAGAGACTACACAATTGTTGCAACTCAAAACGCAAGTCCGACCTACTCCTACTGTCTTAGAATTATCTTATCGTTCTAGCATCCGACCAGAATGAGTAATTGATGATCTAGTTATTTCAATTGACTCATGGGAGTATCCTACTGATTTTGTTGTATTGCAACCCAAAACCCGTCTGGGAGGCCACCCTCTAATTCTAGGAATACCTTGGTTAGCTACAGTCGATGCTTTCATTGGTTGTAGATCTGGTTCAATGACCATCTCTGATGGTTATGAAACCAAGAAACTTACCCTTTATCCTTATGCTACACCTAGTGTGGAACCCGAAAATTATTTATGGATGGACATCGAGGATGAAATCGCTATGCATGTGTTAACCATATGAAAAGCCCTAAGTTTCAAAGATGAGACAGAGGATGAGTTAATCAATTGTTTTATTTTTGACCCCTCTGTTGTTACACAGAACACGCACCACCTATTGAGTAGAATCTTTGACCCTATCCCCCAAGAAGGAATGAGCCCAGAATTGTTTTCTAAAACTGTTGTAAATCAAATTAATTCAGTTGAAACAGCAAACACTGAAACAACCATTACTGAAATAGTTGAATTATTTCCTAAAGTCATTTCTAAGAGCATCACTGTAGAAATCGAACCTGGAAAGACTCTGAACATCAATCCCGATTTATCTTCTGCTGAAACTCGCCGTTTGATGAATTTATTGCTTGACCATAAGGAAGCATTTGCCTGGGATTATATGGATATGAAAGGGATTTCCTCTGATCTATGCACCCACCATATATACATCAAAGAAGAATGTCAACCCATTTTCCAACCCCAAAGGAGGATGAACCCTAATCTTAAAGAGATCGTTAAGGAAGAACTACAGAAACTTCTAAATGCTAGCTTCATATACCCTATATCAGACAGTGAGTGGGTTTCACCATTGGTTATCGTACCTAAAAATAATGGTAAGTGGAGAGTTGTGTGGACTATAGATCCCTGAATAAGGCCACGCAGAAGGATCATTTCCCTCTGCCATTTATCGATCAGGTTCTAGACAACCTATCTGGGAAAAAGTTTTTCTCTTTCCTAGATGGCTTTAGTGGATATAACCAGATTAAAATTTCTCCACAGGACCAAGATAAGACCACCTTTACCAGCCCTTGGGGTACGTTTTCCTACAAGGTTCTCCCATTTGGCTTGTGTAATGCACCAGCCACCTTCCAGAGAGTTGTGATTGGTATTTTCTTTGATATGGTGAACGACTGTATGGAAATATTCATGGATGATTTTACACCTTATGGTACTGATTTCGATGAAGCTTTGACTAATCTGGAAAAAGTGCTCGAAAGATGTATACAGTCTCATCTTTCTCTAAGTATAGAAAAATGTCATATGATGATGATTGAAGGTGTGGTGCTCGGACACTTCATTTCTTATGCAGGAATTCAGGTAGACCCAGCCAAAATCCAGGTAATTTTGGACTTTCCAACCCCATCAACTCAGAAAGAGGAGAATAAGGATCCCTAAGCTATCTACTATATAAGCAAAAACATGGCTCCAGCGGAGTTAAATTATACAGTTACTGAAAGAGAATTCTTGGTAGTAGTTTATGCGATCAATAAATTCAGGCATTATATCACTGGTTATCCTACTTTTATTCATATTGATCATACAACAATTAAATATTTGATGAATAAACCTATTACTAATGCCAGAGTAATAAGATGGTTGTTATTACTTCAAGAATTTGACATCACTATAGTAGATAGACTAGGGAAAGAAAATGTGGTTGTTGATTTTCTCTCAAGACTGCATATAAATGATGATAATTCACCAGTAGATGAATCCTTTCCAGATGAACATTTGTTTGCAGTATCTGCTCACTCACCTTGGTATGCAGACATTGCTAATTATTTGGTTGCAGGGAAGGTACCTCCACATCTATCTCCAAGAGAAAGAAGGAAGATCATTCAGAAGAGTGCTCGGTATAGTTGGATAGAGGGATACCTTTTCTACACAGGCCTGGATCAAGAAATCAAGAGATGTGTGAGGGATGATGAAGTTTATGATCTGCTTAAATCTTTCCATGATGGCCCTTGTGGAGGTCATTTTGCTAATAAAAGGACTGGGCATAAAATTTTGAGGATGGGCTATTTCTGGCCCACAATATTTCAAGATGCGAAGAAATATGTC
>JASDQU010738862.1:69807-92066 GCA_032191745.1 Picea mariana
TCATCCTTCTAGAAGATTCCTTCTAGAAGGATCGAGAACTTATTCATTTTCTCCCTTTAGAAACATTTCCGCACCCTGACCATTAACACAGTGCGGAAAGTCCGCAGTCAGACTGAATGCAGCCTGCGGAAATTAAGGATTTCCGCAGTACAATATATATGCAGCCTGCATATTATTTCCAAAAGTGTGATTTTGAGAAGCTGATAAGTGTAACTTTCTTCATGAAAATGATCTTAATGAAGAGTTAGATCTTCCATCACCATGTCATTATCATGTCATCATCTCGATAACAAAAAATGTGGATAACACTCGGAAAGGATGATAGTTCTAAAATACTAGGACAAATCAATATTGTAAAGCATCAACTTGACATCAAAGAAAACTTAGAGGCATCTCAAGCTGAAATTTCACAGCTAAAGTAGGTTGACATCGCTCAAATAGATAGATGGTTGGTAAATCCAAATTTACAATGACATTCAATGATTTATGAAGATAAAAGGATAGAAGACAAGTTGCCACAATTACAAAAGAAGTTGTATCTTTTTTAGGCAAAAGATGTGACAGAACCTTCTAGACTAGTAGTACAATTTCTAAGCAGGTGTGTGGAATGTCTTGAGCGAAGAAAAGGGAGTACTTCAAAGAATCAATGAAGTAACATCTACATATATGTTTCTTCCGGTATGAGAAAAAGATAGAGAAGAACCAAATGAAACGGTTCAAGTTTTTCATTTTTGTAACCGTTATTATCTAGGAATAATGAGAATTCCAACCGCCTAGGGTTGAGAACCTCTTGTACAAATATATTTTCAAAAGACTAAAGAAGGGTTGGATTTTTTCCATAGGTAGTTGAGAAAGCTCTCCTCATTGAGGATTAATACAAATACAGATCAGAGATTCCACATTTCGTTCATTTGAGTTATGTGTTCTTCTGTTTTTCCATATTCTAGTATCTTTTTATATATCTCCTTGATGAATGCTTGATCGCAATTTAGTACAACATCTACTGTGGTTACGTTTCATTTAGTAATTTAATAGCACACAACTTTTCCTTTGTTTTACAATTAGTAAATACAAGACATGTGAGTTAATTAGATTGCTACATTTTATGCTTCATTTAAGGTTATATCATCTATTTTCTTCTCATGTAGCGAAGTAAGATTCTTCTATAATAGATGCCTTTCTTTGTCTAACAACTTTATGTTTTTCTCTCATTACACCCAATTATTTTAATTTTAACTCAGACACGAAAGACGGCCTCTGAGTTGTTATGTTGTTAATTCATTTGTAGAAATTTTTCTCACATAACAGAGTTAGAAAACACAAACACTAAAACCTCCTTTATTTCTGGATGCCTTGACATTATACTTTGAAGCCTTAAGTATAAACTCAGGAACAACACCATCAACCTCTTCAGTATCTATAGAGTCAGGGAAAGATGCGGAAGGTGAGACATTACAAGTGGTTAGGTTTCTTGCAGAAATTTCAATTATTAATTAAGTACAAGAAAGGAGTCACTAACAAACTAGCAGATATGCTCTCTTGACCACCACTGAAGAATATTGCAACAATTGGAATGATAATGTAGCTTGAGCCTTTCACTCATGAATTTCTAAGTGAATATTATGAGGGAGATGAAGATTTCAGAGAAGTCTACAAGCAACTAAAGGAGAAGATAGTCTTTGTCATGGAAGGAAATGAATACCACCTCCATAATGGGTTGTTGTACAAAATGGACAAACTATGCATACCCCAGGAAAGAAGATTTCAGTTGATGAGAGAAGAACACACTTCTAGGGTTGTTGGTCATTTTGGCATGACAAAGATAGTGGTGAATCTGAAACAATATGTGTATTGGCCAAAGATGCAGGAGCAAGTGGCAAAGTTTGTTAGAGGTTGTGTTCTTTGCATCATTAACAATCCAAGCAACAGAAAACTTGGCTTGTACATGCCATTGCCAGTACCAAACATGCCTTGGGAGAGAATATCCATGGATTTTGTTGGAGGTTTGCTTATGACTCGTAGAGGAAATGACTACTTGTTCATTGTGGTAGACCGTTGTTGTCATGTCCCCATTTTGGATTCCCTTGTTTGACAGAGGAAATCACTCATGTGTCTCTTCAGTAAAGAAAAAGGAATTCAAAAGGGGTTATTTAATGTCACTTAGTTAGGAGATGTTATGTATTTAAAAATGACATTAAGAAAATAAAGTAACTTTAGATTAATAAGTTACTTAACCATTATTAAAGTGACTTTTAATCTTAAAGTGAAAATTGGAGGGAAAATAAGGTTAGGGTTTGATTTGGTCAAAAAAGGGGAAAGTTATAGAAGGCATGGAAAAAGGATAAAAGGAAGGGTAGAGCCTAACTTTCGAATTATGATTTGATCTCTCATTTTGGAGTGCTCTTGGAGCCATTGTTGATCCAAAAAATCCTTCGATGCTAATCAGTATTTAATTCACATAAACATCTAACTTGATTTTGAAATAATAATGATTGTTTAACTGATTGCAAAATACATGTGAAATTACTTATCTATCCAAATTCACTTTAATGATAAACAACTTGCAAATAATTGAGCGAAATAGAACAACAATAATATGTCAAATACACAAGTTTGTTAACATAGTTCACCAAATTTGGGCTACGTCTACAGGTTCGCTTCCAATTGAGACCTCTTTATTAATGCTCAAATGCTTGTGTTTTGCAATGACATTTTTACACGTTTCTCAAACTTAGAAACGGAGTGCACCATTGAATTCCTTACAAAATTTTGAGAAAAATCAGTATAAAATTCATAAAATTCTATTGAGGAACCTTTTGGCATGCATTACGGCGTAATCTCCAAGTCTTGATACCTCTATGGAACGAACTTTGAGACTAAGCCATACTCTGCAATGTGTGTGTGTCATGTCGCCTCAGTCTGCGTACCCATTAAATAGGGTGTGGGCCCTAACCTCCATCTGCATCCTTAGGAAAACAATAAATATGTATTTGTTGGTATGCCTTAACAAGAAGAGCCTTTGGCGCAACAGTTATGGCATTTCGAATATATGTAGGAGGTTGTGGGTTCGATTCCCTACAAACCTCTCCTTCAAGGGCACTTTTGTTATAACATATGGTTATATAGCTTTATATGTGATGGCATATGCTTATATATATGGTATAAATTTTAATGTCCTTCATGGATATAGAATATAGTTACATTGTAATACATATGTCTTGGGTCATGGGTTTATCCCTTGGCCCTTTTTCCCCCATTTAAAATCTTCAACAAACTTAAATATATGTGCACCCATGTATGGTTAAGTAACATGCGACAGGTATAATGGTAATTCTTTGGTTTATTAATCAAGAGACCTGGGTTCGATCGTCTGGGCTCTCCACGAAAAATTTTAAACAACCTTATCCATAAAGGGCTAATGGGAGGATTCCATGTGGAAGTCTCTCATTGGTCCATATGTACAACCTTACCATGTGTCATCACATAATTGGTGCCAATTGTATGTACGCAAGTCGTGTCACCTTGCCTAGTCAGATGTACGGTGTGCCACATGGCACCTTGTGGTGTTGTCACGTTAGCTTCGTATGGATGTACGGTATAACATCTCAAAGCTGAGCCCCAGTTGTAATTATGAAAGTAACATGTTTTGTAGGCTGGTGAGCCAAGTATTTATAAGTTGGTAGGCTTATGTGTTTATTAGGCTGGAGACCCTAGATGTTAAAGGCCAGGAGCCTGTTTTCTACATGTAAATATTCATAGTATTAATATAAACAACATTGTTGCGTGTATACCTACCACAAAGAAAGAGTATGGGGGACTAAGCTCCACTAGGCTGGGTAAGGGAGGGGGGATGAGAGACTAGGTAAGGGGGCTAAGCTTGAGGGCTTAACCCAACGAAATATTATAATGTATTTCCTTATAGTACTAGAGTTTGGGGAAATAAACCCAGTTATCCTAAGTTCCGTTGGGAGGAGGAATGAGTTCCAAGTGGAGAGGAACGTGCTCCTGGAGAGCCAAGTGTCACCGAGGACGCATGCAGATTTATGTGGGAATTTCCACCATTATTGGGGTTCACGAACCATGTTGGCCATCTTTCCTAAGGATTTCACTCTCAACATCGGGATTGGGCGAGCCATCTGTTGCCCCGATTCACTCACACACTAAGCAGGCACACAGTTGGCAAATTATGCCATTGTTGAACACATTTACCTTCATGAACCTATGTAAATTGTTCAGTCATCCCTTGCCTTACTAGATTTTTCTACTTTGATTGCCTAGTTGAATTAAGATTTGGTTTAAAGAGGCAAGTTGTTAGGCCTGTGGGTAACTCTCCCAGGTGAGAGAGTGTGGATAGAAGAAGCAGGTTGTCAGGCCTATGAACAAATATCTCCAGGTGAGAGAGAGTGTTGAGGGAGTGAGCTCTTCTGGAGGGAGTCCAGTAGTAGCTATAGAGCTCTAAGAATTCACGGTCCAGCCTATTGTTGAATCCCTAAAAAGGGAGGTGTACCAGCCGATGGACTATGTGACAGTGAAGGTGTACACTCTTGGGGTGGAATAGGCATGTGGGGAATGAGATTTTGTGAGTTGTGGGCGTAAGTGGATCCTTGGAGGAAATCCTTCCTATTGTACTATGAAACTTCCCTTTGTCCCTACCTATCCTAGGAATCCCTTACCCTGTGGAGTTTAGTCCCAGCTCGGGGGTGACCCACTACTGAGAGTGATGAGCAACATGTTCTAAGGTTGGGAGGTTCGTGGAAGGTCTGCACGCAGTTGGTTTACTTCAATTAAAAGATAAGTACCATTTCCAAGTTTGGTTACATGTTGTGTATTTATATATGTTGTTATATTTATGGGTTTTGTCTTTGATTACTACATGTATGTTTTTACTGGTATTTATGCATTATGTTGTGTGATAGAAAAACGTAAATCATCTATTAAATATTGGTATGTGTTATTGTCGCTTCTGCAAGAATATGTGTATGTACAGAATGTTTATGTTTGGTTAAAATTGAATTAGATATGTGTGTGTCTGTGTATGCTCGAGCATGTTAGTTTTCTGAGGTAGCGTTGTCCGGCCTGTTGGTGGCTGGGGACGTCACAAATTGGTATCAGAGTGAAAAGTGTGTTATGGAATGATGTTTCCCATCCTGTTCGCGTCCCAGGATGTCACAAATTGGTATCAGAGCCATGGTTTCAACACTGATCCTAGATGGGTCGTGTAGGTGGTTAATGAAACATAGGTTTCAGAGTGAATTGTTGTCAAAACAGACAAAATATGAGTTAATAACGCCCCTGGGTACCAAGAGAATACCTTCATCGTGTTATGGAGCTCAGGAGGTATAACGGTTTATGTAATGGAAACAAAGGAAAGAAGCCACAACAACCATTGTGTTAGGCCATAGGATCTATTCGAGAGAAGGAAGACCCTTCACCATCATCAGACTAAAAAAAAGATGCATGAAATTTAACCCTAAGTACTTCGTACTTCGCGACTTCACGAAGTTTATGTGTTATACGAACAAAAGGGGTTGAAGCTCGATGTTCCAAAGTCCCGGAGAGGATCTACACCGTAGATCCGAGGAGAAGTGTTTACCATTGGATTTGAGAAATAATAGTTTGGAGTCATTAGATCAAGCCAAGAGAATAAGGTAAGGCACAGTGGTGAAAACAAAACAGACCTCAGTCATCAGATCTGTGCGCGGGTGGTTGTGAACCATAGATATCACAATCGTTCGGAGTTCGTTGTTCGAGAGAAACAAAGTATGCTAGTGTGAAAAATCCTGAAGCCTGAAGTCCTGAAGTCTGGAGTTAATACGGACCGTTCATCAAAAAGAGGTGTGTGTCATCAGATCAATGTATTTGGGAGTTGGGCATTCGGGAGAAACAAAGTATGCTAATGTGAAAACTCTCAAAGCCCAAAGTCCAGAAGTTCAGAGTTAATCCAAACCATTCATCAAAAAGGAGCACGTGTTGGCAGATCAGCGTATTCGAGAGTTTGTCGTTCGAGAGAAACAAATTATGCTAAGGCTAAAACTCCCGAAGTTCAGAGTTGATCTGGACCGTCCATCAAAATGGATGTGTGTCAAAATATAATCTTGTTTGGGAGTTAGGTGTTCAGGAGAATTGGAGTGTGCTAGTGTGAAAAGTCCCAAAGCCTGAAGTCCCAAAGCCCAAAGAACAGAAGTGGCATGGCATGATGACATCGTCAGTGGTGATGTGGACCCTTCCTAGACATGCCACATGCCACCACTTTAATTGTTGACAGCTATACCATGTGGACCCCGAAAAGTAAAGAAGTTCGAGAGTTCGGCATTCGGGATAATTGGAGTGTGCAAGTGTAAAATCTTTTGAAGCCCAAAGTACCGAAGTGATGTGGTCTGTGTTAGGACCCAGAAATGTCCCTTTTTCACTATATCTTTTACCCTTTCAACCTTATCATTTCTATGCTAAATGCCTACTTTAATGCTGCCAAGACCCTTTTTTCTCAAGGTATGAGTCATTAATCTTGCTTTGATATTCTTATTTACTTAACATGTTTGATTGGTAGTATTTCTCATATTTTACCCATAAATGTGAAACTAATGATCAAACTGTGTAGAATAGCCAAGACTTGAAGAAATATCGTTGTTGTTACACCAATTGTTACAGTTGTGCGCTAATCTTGCATATCGTTACACGACTGCGCACCTTTTCTAGAAGTTTTCATACTTGCTGCAACAGATGCCCACTGATCCTAGAATTTGTTACACCGACTGCAACAGATGTGCACCAATCCTAAAAGTTGTTAAACTCACTGCAACAGATGGCCACCGATCCTGAAAGCCGAATCCTGAAGAATGATCCTCTGTTGTTACACGTTTTGGCTCACGTTGATTCTTTCTCCAGATTTGGTGAATATGACAGATCTCTTGTTTATTACGAACATCTTGAGAATCTTGGATTCTCGAGGCTGTTCCGAGTCCATTTTTAACTAAATGAATCTGTCTTTAAATAGCGGAGCTTTTGTAATCATGGAAACCAAAATATAGTTGTGGAACAGAGAGTGAAGAAAGAGCATATTGTATATGAACCCTTTTTCGAATCAATAAAGAAGTGAATTGAGTTTCTCTAACCTACTGTAGCCTATTTTCAAGTGGATTCAGTGAGAAGGAAAGGGCCCACCTTCCTCACAGACTCCCCTCTGTTTTGATGTTTTGAGTCTTAGCTTAGTTACTTTGGTTTGTGTGATTAACTTGTTAAGCATTCTTAGAGTACAATTGTTGTTACAGTTCAGTCCCTTCCTATCAAATGCACATCAGTGTGTCTCATGAGAATTAAAAGTCAAGTGTTGTATACTACTGGAGAATCATATTTATGCACTAGGTAAAACTTTGCTTTCAAGTAAAAGTAATTAGAGGTGTGAATTTCCTTCCTGCAATTAAAGTAGATTTATTCTTGGCAATTAGCACAGAATTCCCTTCTGCAAGAATAAAATAGAAAATTAGAATAAAACAGATAATCCAAGATTCTTATACACTCATTAATTTAGATTTCAATTATGCAACAGTAGATTAGAACTCCAGTTGTGTTGACAACTCATGTTAATGTTCAGTTTTCAAAACTCTGTTTCTTTCAATACTGCAACTTGATTAGAGTTTGTTTTCATCAATCTAGCATAGAATGTGCACAATTATCTTGCAATAACAAAACTTCCTTGGGTTTGACAATTTATATTGAACACCTTAATTATCTATTTATTTAGACAATTAAAGTGCCCAACATTTTGGCGTCATTGTCGGGGAAGATAATTAGATATTCTTGTAAGCACATTATTTTTCTTTT
Source organism: Picea mariana (assembly GCA_032191745.1). Taxonomy (NCBI): domain Eukaryota; kingdom Viridiplantae; phylum Streptophyta; class Pinopsida; order Pinales; family Pinaceae; genus Picea; species Picea mariana. The sequence continues at coordinate 77,629 of JASDQU010738862.1, forward strand.
CTTAGGAATGATTAGTCTGCATGAATCAAAGAACAAGAGGATGTGTCCCCAAAAATACTAACCCTAAAAGTACCAGAGGACATGGAGGAAGGAACCCTGCACTGGGAAGGCCAACCTTTGTTGATGAGATTATATCCAGAGCAAATTCTTCTTCAGGATCTATCTTTCACTCTTCAAATCCTCCAAGAAGACATATTCCTCAGTCATCAGAATTACCCCATTTTGAGGCATCGTTTTTATCAGGGGATGAAGCTGAAGATTTGTCACCAACAAATCAACAAGCAACACAGGAAAATTTGAAGATCAAGGAAGTGTAGTGCGGGACAAGGAAAATCCAGAAGAAGCGGTTTATCAGATCAATGGATATATAGTCACTAAAGAAGTGTGGGACGTTGTCCATATTGAGTGGAGAGAAAGAGCACATATGGAAAATCAAGGGGACAATGAAGAAGAGTTCCACCGTGAGATTCCACCAAACAACAAAGATCGGGCAAATGATGAAAATACAATCTCTACCCTGGTCTTTCCTATTTCTGATATTCCCACACGAGGGATGGATCCTATGAAAAACATACCTCTCTCACCTCTGACAAGTTTTCATGGATTATCTACAGAGGATCCAGATGTGTTTATGTTTGAATTTGATATTATGTGCAGAAGCTATGACTACACTACCACTGCACAGAAGCTTAAATTGTTTCAAGCTACATTGAAGGGTAATGCGTTAAGATGGTTCATGAGTCTTGGAGGTGAGAATATTTCAACATGGGGACAAATGAGGCAGCTTTTCCTGGACAAGTACCAAGACTACTGCCAAACAAGGGAACGAAGAGAGGAATTGTTCAAAATGTCTCAGAAGGAGGACGAGACCCTTGAAGATTTTGTGGAGCGACTCCAGTATAATCTACAAAGGTCTGGACATCCAAATGTGAGTAAGGACATTCTGAAAACTATTTTGCTAAAAGGAGTTAGAGATGATTTTTTAGATATGTTGAATATGCTGGGCAAGGGACATATATCTAAGGAATCCTATGATGACATTGTAAATCTTTGTAAAAGATGCTCTCGAGGATCTACAAAGAATAAGTCAGCTACCAGGGATACCACTTTTTCAAGGGTACAGAAATCAGCCAATGGAGGAGCTACCAGAGTAGAAATAGGTAATCTGTTAGAAGATTTCAAAACAGAGATGATTAATTCTTTTGCTTCACAAATTGATACTCTGCAGATTAAATAGAAACAAGTAGAAGAATAAAAGGCATTGTCCATTTTCTATCTGAAGTGCAGATACAAACATCCAAAAAGTGAGTGCCCACTGAACAGTGTTCAGGTATGTCTTATCTGTGAATTGGATCTTCGCACTGAAAAATTTCCCTCCTTACCAGGTGTAAAAGCATCGATTAAGGCGACTAATGAGGAAGTAGAGGTTGCCTATCTAATTACACAGAGGAGACAATGGTGGCCACAAGGTCAAGGTACAAAATCTCAATTCTCTCCTGCAACACTTAATTATTGGAATAATATGAACAATCAGCTTCAATATGGCTAGATGAATGCCCCCCCTCCGAATCAGATGCCACCTCCTTATCAGGATCTGAATGCATGGTTACCTATGCCCCAACAACAAAATCACCATGGGAAATGGAACCCATATTGGAGAAGCCCTCAACAACAATTTATTTATCAAAACCATCACCAACCGAACCCCTATAAACAACAGTTCCAACCTCAGTACCAACAGCAACAGTTGCAGTTACCTCCCAATGCCCCAAAGAATAATCCTCCCTTGCAACCTTATATGCTTGTGCAACCTAACCCAAATCCAAATAATAAGTCCATTCGAAATATTGATATACATAATGTGCCAACTCTATCTATTACTCCTATGCCTTGTGATGAGATAAAATTGAGATCAGGGAGAATAGTCAAGCCAATAATTGAAGATGCTCCATCTTTAGAATTAGATAAGGAATCAGGGGAAAAACCATCTGCTGATACAGAATAAATTGACCAACCGATCATAGAATTATCAGATCCCCCATTCCCTGAAAGACTGAAAATTACCAAAACTGTGGAATTACCATCCTTCAATCTCTTAGGAGAATTGCAGAATTTACATGTTAACATTCCATTATTGCAAGCGATTAGGGATGTCCCTATTTATGCAAATAATGTGAAAGACCTCTACATCAAAAGGCCTGGAAAAAAACCTAGGGACCCCCTCACAGTACACATAGTGGGAGAATTGTCTGAACTGATTTTAGGCAAAACCCCACCTATTAAATATGGCAATCCAGGAAACCCTACAGTTACTGTCAAGATTGGACATACATTTATTTCCCATGTGTTAGTTGATTTAGGGGCAACAATTAACATTATGCCAATAGAGACTACACAATTTTTGCAACTCAAAATGCAAGTCCGACCTACTCCTACTGTCTTAGAATTATCTTATCGTTCTACCATCCGACCAGAATGAGTAATTGATGATCTAGTTATTTCAGTTGACTCATGGGAGTATCTTGTTGATTTTGTCGTATTGCAACCCAAAACCTGTCTGGGAGGCCACCCTCTAATTCTAGGAAGACCTTGATTAGCTATATCCGATGCTTTCATTGGTTGTAGATCTGGTTCAATGACCATCTATGATGGTTATGACACCAAGAAACTTACCCTTTATCCTTATGCTACACCTAGTGTGGAACCCAAAAATTCTTTATGGATGGACATCGAGGATGAAAGCGTTATGCCTGTGTTAACCATAGGAAAAGCCCTGAGTTTCAAAGATAATACAGAGGATGAGTTAATCAATTTCTTTATTTGTGACCCCTATATTGTTACACAGAACACGCACCACCTATTAAGTAGAATCTTCGACCCTATCCCCCAGGAAGGAATGATCCCAAAATTGTTTTCTGAAACTGTTGTAAATCAAATTAATTCAGTTGAAACAGCAAACACTAAAACAACCATTACTGAAACAGATGAATTATTTCCTAAAGTCATTTCTAAGAACATCACTGTAGAAATCGAACCTGGAAAGACTCTGAACATCAATCCTGATTTATCTTCTGTTGAAACTTGTCGTTTGATGAAGTTATTGCTTGACCATAAGGAAGCATTTGCCTGGGATTATATGGATATGAAAGGGATTTCCTCTGACCTATGCACCCACCATATATACATCAAAGAAGAATGTCGACCCATTTTCCAACCCCAAAGGAGGATGAATCCTAATCTTAAAGAGATCGTTAAGGAAGAACTACAAAAACTTCTAAATGTTGGCTTCATATACCCTATATCAGACAGTGAGTGGGTTTCACCATTGGTTATCGTACCTAAAAAGAATGGTAAGTGGAGAGTTGTGTGGACTATAGAGCCATGAATAAGGCCACGCAAAAGGATCATTTCCCTCTGCCATTTATCGATCAGGTTCTAGACAACCTATCTGGGAAAAAGTTTTTCTCTTTCCTAGATGGCTTTAGTGGATATAACCAGATAAAAATTGCTCCACAGGAGAAAGATAAGACCACTTTTACCAGCCCTTGGGGTACGTTTTCCTACAAGGTTCACCCATTTGGCTTGTGTAATGCACCAGCCACCTTCCAGAGAGTTGTGATTGGTATTTTCTCTGATATTGTGAACGATTGTATGGAAATATTCATGGATGATTTTACACCTTATGGTACTGATTTCGATGAAGCTTTGACTAATCTGGAAAAAGTGCTCAAAAGATGTATACAGTCTCATCTTTCTCTAAGTATAGAAAAATGTCATATGATGATGAGCAAAGGTGTGGTGCTCGGACACTTCATTTCTTATGTAGGAATTCAGGTAGACTCGGCCAAAATCCAGGTAATTTTGGACATTCCAACCCCATCAACTCAGAAAGAGGAGAATAAGGATCCCTAAGCTATCTACTATATCAGCAAAAACATGGCTCCAGCAGAGTTAAATTATACAGTTACTGAAAGAGAATTCTTGGCAGTAGTTTATGCGATCAATAAATTCAAGCATTATATCACTGGTTGTCCTACTTTTATTCATACTGATCATACAACAATTAAATATCTGATGAATAAACTTATTACTAATACTAGAGTAATAATATGGTTGTTATTACTTCAAGAATTTGACATCACTATAGTAGATAGACTAGGGAAAGAAAATGTGGTTGCTGATTTTCTCTCAAGACTACATATAAATGATGATAATTCACCAGTAGATGAATCCTTTTCAGATGAACATTTGTTTGCAATATCTACTCACTCACCTTGGTATGCAAACATTGCTAATTATTTGGTTGCAAGGAAGGTACCTCCACATCTATCTCCAAGAGAAAGAAGGAAGATCATTCAGAAGAGTGCTTGGTATAGTTGGATAGAGGGATACCTTTTCTACACAGACCTGGATCAAGAAATCAAGAGATGTGTGAGGGATGATGAAGTTTATGATCTGCTTAAATCTTGCCATGATGGCCCTTGTGGAGGTCATTTTGTTGATAAAAGGACTGGGCATAAAATTTTGAGGATCGGCTGTTTCTGGCCCACAATATTTCAAGATGTGAAGAAATATGACCAAGCCTGTGACAGTTGCCATTGCATGGGTCAGCCACATCATAGGGATGAGATGCCTCTTCAGCCTCAAGTAGTGTTAGAGCCTTTTGAGAGATGGGCCATGGATTTTATAGGGCCCATTAAGCCGCCTTCAATCAGAAAGTCTATATATTGGTCTATACATATTACATGACCAAGTGGGTAGAGAAAAAAGCACTCATCCAGGCCTCAGAAGAAGTTGTCTTACCATTCTTGTTTGAATATATCTTTGTTAGGTTTGGATTTCCCAGAGAATTAGTAACTGATGGGGGACCACCTTTCATATCACATAAGTTTGAAGCCCTCCTTAATAAATAGCATGTTTTGCATAGAACAGCTTCTCCATACCATCCACAAGGGAATGGCCAGGTAGAAAGTACTAACAAAGTCATAGAAGATATTCTTACTAAGAAAGTGAGGGCACATCGTAGGGTTTGGTCTGATAGATTGCATGAATCTCTATGGGCTTATCGAACTACTTGGAGGAACACAACTGGTTTTTCTCCTTACAATCTAGTATATGGAAAGAGCCATGTTTTTCCCATTGAATTCGAAATCCAAACCCTAAGAACTGCATCAGCAGTCAACCTCAACTTGACTATGGCACAGAAGGCCAGACTGAAGCAGCTCAATGAGCTAGATGAGAAGCGTTTAGACGTTATTCATCAAACCACAGTGATTCAACAGTAGAGAACAAAATGGCATGACTGAGTCATCAAGAAGAAATTGTTCAAAAAGGGAGATTGGGATCTGTTGTATGATTCACACTTTAAAGAATTTCAGGGAAAGTTGTTCACACGATGGTTAGGACCTTACGAGGTGGACACTATTTTCCCCAACGAGACAATCAGGTTGATCACTATTGATGGATCCAATATACAGTTGCATGCAAATGGTCATCGCTTACGCCTGTATCGGCGTCCACTTTCCAAGACAGAATTTACATCCAGATGTGCAGCTGATACAGGTTATCAATTTTTGAAGGAAAAGGAGCTTGCTCCTTCCCCTTCTATTTCTTATAATTTTTCACTTTTTCAATAAAACATTGTATATAAATAAACTCTGAGAAATTGAATTTTTTTGTTCTCTTTTTCAAAAAAAGTATGCTTCGTTAATAAATTCAGCCTAGAAAGGTATCAAGTAGTTTCTTGTGTGCATATAAATTGAAGAACGACAAGATAGATTGCAGCAGAAGAACCAAAGGATTAGTTTTTGGAAGTTGAAAAACTTCCTAAAAACTAAGTGATTATGTGTCTAGAGAGATTACATGTTGTTACACCATGTGTCGTTACACTGTTTTTCTGACCACATGACCATGTGTCGTTACATTGTTTTCCGACCACATGACCATGTCCCGTTACACCATTTTCCAACCACATGACCATATGTCGACTACATTCCCGACTCTTTTGCTTTGCATGTTGTTACACTCTTTTACGACAAATTGGCCAATTTACATACTGCTACACCTAATTCCATCATCCCGGCCAAAATATCTGATGATACACCTTCTGCTAGTACCCCTTTTGGTTATTTTCTATGCTAATTCACCCACCTTCTTTAGCATTTCTGCCATTTCCACATACGGAAACATTACTGTTTTGTCCAAATTTCCGCCATTTTTCAAAAATACTTTATGCTCTCTCTGTCCCAACAAGAGTTGCTTCATCATTACTTAACTCCACATATGCAACTTTCCAACTGTTCAACCACAGAAAGGACTCCACTTATGCTCCACTTGTCATATCATCATTTCTCATGTTCCAGAGCCATCTCTCATTATTACAGCTATTCCACGCAAATCAAATGGCGGTTGGATAGTGCAATTACTCCAACAGATAAGTTTGGGCAGTAAGTTATGAGGTACGATACTAATCTTACGTGTCTAAGTGATATAGATATGAAAGCATGCTTTGATTCCTACCTGTCGGTTGTCCTAAATTCGTTAAAATGTGAGCCAATCAGATTAGTTGGGGGGGAATGAAAAATCCACATTAACCTAACAGAAAAATCCCTCTTTATATTTCACCTTCGCCACCTTTCAACCATGCTTATTTTCGTTGTGACACTGCGCTCTTCATGCAAATGCATGTTTGACCTTGCTCTATCTCTGGTTAAGGTGTTGGTTTCTCCTCCTAATTCACTATGGAATACAAATGCAACATCATGGGAGGAATGCCCATGAGATATGAACCAGAAAATATGGACGCATTGTTGTTTCACCCGGATGTTTATCAAATATTTCTGCAGGCTAGCTGGATTTCTTATTTTAAGAAGTTGCAGGGGTTTAATGAAGCAGAAGTCTTAGATTTCAGTCAAAATCTCCCAGATGGCTATTCAATGGTGCACGAAGTGTGGATTCTAGTGACAGAAGAGAGCATAGTCATTGTGACAGGGTTTCCAACCACAGGAACAAAATGGTTTAACAGGAAAGCACATCTTCTCAACGCACAAAGGGGTTTTCTCATGGGCAATGAGTGAGTACAGATGAAAGGTTGAGGTGCAGATGTCAGTTCCTTACCAAAGCCATGGGGGAAGGTATCATAATTTGTCAAAAGGTACATTACATACGAAGGGAGATACCAAGTTGTTTATTTTTCTGATTTTGTTCTATTGTCACATTTGTGACATCTGAAGCTAATAAACATTCCCTATTACCTTCTTCATTGATTGCATAATATGTCTCACTTTGTCAAGAAATCCAAGCACCCCATGAATTGTCTTTCCAATCACAGACTCGTAGGATTATTGACTCATAGAGGAATGGGAATCCCTAATGACCCATTACCTGAAGTACCTATGCCAACTCATGTGCCTGCTATAATAGCTAACCCTGAACAACCAATTATTGTGCCTGTTGTTATAGTTGAACCAAAAAAGTCAAACCCAGTGACCTCGACTGCAACAACAGTTAAAATCCCGACTATAACTTCCCATAAGTCAACTCTGAATACAAAACGCAAAATCAGAAGAACCTCTCACACCGCTCAGAAACACCTTGACAGTATTGAACCAGAACAGTTAAACCCTATGCCTTCAGTTGTGGTTGAGCCAGCAGTTGACAGCATAATCCTTGGACCAAGTAATGAATTGCAGCCCTCTGCTGCAACAACATTTGTTCAAGAACTCCCTTTGACCCCTAAAGCTAATCAAAGGAAAAACCTTCCTTATGTATTTACACTACCCAAAACAAGAACTAGGTTAGAGTGATCCATTGAAACAGTAGATCCAACCTCCACTATAACTGCAAGTACATCGACTTCTTCTCTCGTGGCACCAGCAACAACTCAAAACCCTCATGTTGTTGTAACAGTAGCTCCAGCACCTACTATATCTACCAATGACTCAATTCAGAACACCAAACGTCAATCTCGACGAGAATCTTAGAGGGGAATCAACAGAAGCAACCCTCCTTGTGTTGCAACAGCAGTTCATACCCCTACTGTCACTGTTACTAACTCATCTCAGAAAAGAAAACATCATCCTACAAGAAAATCTAAGAGAGGCATCAACAGGGTTGTACCAAATGTTGCCCCAGAGTGTCCTGATTTTGCTCATACTCTGACCTTACCAGAATTTATGGAGGTACGGATTCCAGGTTTCACCTTGTGCAAGGAATTTCAAGCAACCATTTTATCATTACAAGAGGAATGTACATGAGTTACAGTGGAATCATCGGCTCCGCTTGATGATTTTTTTCATCACTCGATGAGTGATGAAGTATAGATTATATCAGACCCAAGCATCCTAGAATTTCCTCCTTGTTTGATTGTTGAAGAACGCCCTCCTTGTGAGATTGTTGAAGAACACCATCCTTCTCCTAAATCAACAAAAAAGAAATACCATGTTTTTGTCTCTACCTTACCTAGGAGGTGAACTCGATCAGTGAGGTCTATTAAAGCATCAGTTAGTTGGAAAGATATGGAACGGGAAATACCTATTTTGGTCCATTATCTTCCATTGTTAAAGAGACTGCCACACAATAACCAGTCCCCTCAACTAACATGGTTGTTACACGAGAACCAGGATGGCATTGTTCCACAAGATCCAACCATCCCAAACTTAGTTGTTACACAAGAACCAGCTACCTAGAGAAAGACCATTCCACAAGAACTATTCATGCCAGAATCAACTATTCCAAAGGAACAAGTCATGGGTGTATCTGCCATAGCAGAACCAATTACACAAAATAGTGAGGATGTGCCACTTGCTCAACTTTTTTCTCAAATTGAGAAGAAGACCAAGGATACAGAAAATTCCAGTATTAATGAACTATTGAAGGAAAATGATAGCCTCAAAGTAGAGTTGGCTTCTTTAAAGGAAGAATTGCAGGTTGCTCGTTAGAAGAATCTAGAGGGGATAGCCTTAGACATATTATCACTCACAAAAGCTATTATGGACCAAAATAGAGAGCTCATGTGCTTTGAATGTGGTAATATTTATTGTCAAGCAGGGTATAAAGTAGTGAAAGTAACAGTCACTGGTCAGCCTGAAGAACCAATCATTCTCTCAGTCAAGGCAGATAATGACCTTATTGTTCCACAAGAACTAGTAATGTAGAATAGATCTCAATGTAATAGAGTAGTTGTTGGTTCACCAGCAGCTCAAACACAAGAACCTTTGTTACACACTTAAAATAATTTTGTTCTAGAAGACAAGGCAAGCAGGACAAATTTTTGAGATACCAGATATTGGGGGTACACAATGTTTTCCATGCTAGTACTTAGCGATTTGTCTTAACAGTTTACATGGGAGAAGTCATCTCCCTAACTCAGATTTAGTGTAAGGTTTGAAAGTGTTTTGCATGAGGACATGCAATATCTTTAGTTGGGGGGCATGTTAGGACCCAGAAATGTCCATTTTTCACTATATCATTTACCCTTTCAACCTTATCATTTCTATGCTAAATGCCTACTTTAACGTTGTCAAGACCCTTTTTCCCAAGGTATGAGTCATTAATCTTGCTTTGATATTCTTATTTACTTAACACGTTTGATTGGTAGTATTTCTCATATTTTACCCATAAATGTGCAACTAATGATCAAAATGTGTAGAACAACCAAGACTTGAAGAAAGATCATTGATCAAAATGTTACATCAATTTTTATAGCTGTGCGCTAATCTTGCATGTCGTTACATAGCTACGCACCTTTTTTGGAAGCTGACATACTTGTTGCAACAGACGCCCATTGATCCTAGAAGTTGTTACACCGACTGCAACAGATGCGCACCAATCCTAAAAGTTGTTACACTCGCTGCAACAAATGGCCACCGATCCTGAAAGTCGAATCCTGAAGAATGATCCTTTGTTGTTACACGTTTTGGCTCACGTTTATTATTTCTCCAAATTTGGTGAATATGACAGATCTCTTGTATCTTACGAACAACTTGAGAATCTGGGATTCTCAAGGCTATTCCGATTCCATTTTGAACTAAATGACTATGTCTTTAAATAGGGAAGCTTTTGTAATCATGGAAACTGAAATATAGTTGTGGAACAGGGAGTGAAGAAAGAGCATATTGTATCTAAACCCTTTTTCGAATCAATAAAGAAGTGCATTGAGTTTCTTTAACCTACTATAGCCTATTTTCAAGTGGATTCGGTGAGAAGGAAAGGGCCCACCTTCCTCACAGACTCCCCTCTATTTTGATGTTTTGAGTCTTAGCTTAGTTACTTCGATTTGTGTGATTAATCTGTTAAGCATTCTTAGAGTACAATCGTTGTTACAATTCAGTCCCTTCCTGTCAACTGTGCATCAGTGTGTCTCATGAGAGTTAAAAGTCAAGTGTTGTATACTGCTGGAGAATCGTATTTCTACACTAGGTAAAACTCTGCTTTCAAGTAAAAGTAATTAGAAGTGTGAATTTCCTTCATGCAATTAAAGTAGATTTATTCTTGGCAATTAGCACAGAATTCCCTTCTGCAAGAATAAAATAGAAAATTAGAATAAAACAGATAATCCAGGATTCTTATACACTCATTAATTTAGATTTCAATTATGCAATAGTAGATTAGAACTCCAGTTGTGTCAGCTACTCGTGTTAATGTTCAGTTTTCAAAACTTTGTTTCTTTCAATACGGCAACTTGATTAGAGTTTTCTTTCATCAATCTAGCATAGATTGTGGACAATTATCTTGCAATAACAAAACTTCCCTGGGTTTGAAAATTTATGTTGAACACCTTAATTATCTATTTATTTAGACAATTAAAGTGCCCAACAGTCTGTTGACGTCACCAGTGATGATGTGCCCACATGGGATGTGTACCACATGCCAATGAGTTAAGAACATTTTGAAGATAGAAATTCCAGTTAGAACGTGACACGTGTCACCTGTCTGATTGGGCCACATGTTCACTTCTAGTATTTCGCCACATGGCACTCCTCTCGAGCATGGGTAGTGGGGTCGTGATGAATACATAAAGTAGTTAAAACCTTGGCGAAGAATTTAACTAGACTGGGCCCACGATAACTTGACCCCAGTAGACGCGTGGCGCCAAATCATGAAGTCCGGAGACTTGGTATTGTGGAGGAAATATGTTACAGTTAGCATTGAGTAGAGAAAACCCGAAATCTCGAAGGCCAGAGTCTACCTCGACCATTGATCACGAAGGACACGCGACAGCTGATGTGGTAGTCCGGAGACTTGAGACTCTAGAAGAAATGGTTCATGATCGAGTGGGAGGAAGAAATCCCTTAAGTCCCATAGCGCCAAAGTAACGTGGCATGATGATGTCATGAGGGGTGACATGGAAGTATTTGGAGATTCAGGATTTAGGAGTTTTTGGGTGTGCAGATGTGAAATCCTTCGAAGTCTTGGAGCCCCAAATCTTTGAAGTCTTGAAGCTCCGAAGCTCCGAAGTCCCAGATCCCTGAATCCAAAGGTTTCGTAGTAAATATCATCCCTTGGATGCTGGGAAGTTGTGGACCATTGATCCACCCAACTTCGCAAGTTCACCAATTCGGCACTCCGGGATATTTTTTGTGATGTGATTTGGAAACCTTCGAAGCTTCGGAGCCCCAAAATTTCAAGACTTTGGATAAGTGTCCAACTAATAGCGCTTGGTCACAGTTATGGTCACATGCGAATTAAGGGCTGAAGAAAAAGGGGTTTTTTCTCAAAAATTGTTGCAAAACAGAGCAGGGCTTAGAGATAGAATCCTGAGGGGTTCTTGATCGACCAAGACCCACTGAAAATAGAGTCGGATATTATTTTGTTAAACCAGATTGGTTTATGTTATGCTTTAAAATTATTAAGTCTAATAGCCTGACAAAAATTCGGTTGACTGCACATTGTGCGGAGTTAACAATTGCCATAACCGAACCGAATTGTTGCATAGTGCAGAGAAATGGAGGAGGCACGGGATGCTTACAATTTGGAGAATGAAGCTAGAGGAATGGATGTCTATTTGGGATTTGAAGGAACAAACTCCAATGGGCATGGAGAAGAAATAGATAAATATGTGGGCATGATGAAATTTATTAAAAAATTACAAAAAGATGTCCAAATTCACCAGGCAGATAGCGAAAGGCTTAAGAGATCCAAGGAGAAACAAGAAGACTTCAATATGAAGTTAATGTGGATCCTAGAAATAATTTAAAGGAATTTGGATAAGGAGAGTGGCTCCAGCAAATCAGGAAGTCACAGGTCCCCTGGTGAGGAAATAAGAGGAAGGAGTGGTAGCATACATCACCAGCACTCCCAAAGGCATTCCAAAAGGAGGCCACACAGTAGTTCAAGTCCATATCCTACCAAAAATCATAGGATATCTGAAGTGGATGAACTGAAGGGTGAAATGAATAATATCAAACCTCTTACTTTTGATGGAGGGCACCAAAAATATGAAGATGTTGAGACATGGCTCCTTGGCATGAGGAAATATTTCCAATTGCATAATTATTCCTCTCATGCAGAGGGAAGAATTTCAATTTATCAGCTGAAAGGAAAGGCATCCATGTGGTGGGATCAGCTTGTGCAACTCCAACACATCAGAGAGAAGAATGTTACATGGAAAGAATTCAAGAGACATTTTGAAAAGAAGTACTTAACCAAGAGTACTATGACAGAAAGATGAAAGAGTTCTTTGAACTTAAATTGGGCAGCAAGACTATAGATGACTATGAAAAGAATTTCTAGAGTTTTTGAAGTATGTCTCTTTCATTAAAGATGAGACAGTTTAAGATCCAGAGATATCTGAGTGGGATGTCGTCTTTCATCAGTGATAAAATCCAATATCATGATCCCAAGACTCTGTAAGAAACTATAAGGAGAGAAAATTGCTTATATGATCAACAAAAAGGAAAACCTACTTCCCAAAAAGATTAGGAAGACAAGAGGAATTTTAAGAGGGAGCAAGGGAAGAAGGGGAAATAGCCACCATTTTTCAGAAATAGTCCTCAAGGAAAACCAGTTTTGAGAGAGCCCGTGATGGTTGAAGTAGTTGGGCAAAGGCTAAGGCAAACACCTATGCAATGTTGGGGTTGTGTTGGCACAGGGGCACACCCAAGGTTCAACATTTCAACAGCACACCAACAAAACCCTAACTATCGGCCCTTTCAGCAACACCTGCGAAGTAGATGAAGTCTCACCCGAGGTAGAGGCAGGGGGTGTTGTAGGACTCAAGTGTCTACAACCTAGCTGGGACACAGATCTGTGATCACAATACTTAACAGAGAAATTAGCAATTAACACTCATTATTCTTTGACCCTTATTCACATCACAGGCAAAACCCCTAATTACATAACAATGCAGTATTCATCAAGATCTAAATATATCTAACCATTCAGCACATAGCATCAAGGTAGATCTAGTATTCATTCACATATAAGGCACTAAGCTACTACATCAGATGAAATATATAACATACATAAAGATTATAGCACTAAGCATAGATCACATCAACAACATATGAACCACATCGCACAAAGCAACCACAACACAGGATATACGTGGTTCACCCCAGTGTGGGGCTACGTCCACCAACTCTTCTCCTCTTTTATTAGCTTCTTCCAATATTCTTACATGCACAGAGCCACAAAGCCAACTCCACATAGGATAGGAGATCTACACACACCTTTCCAGATCCTCCTTCCCTGAGTTAGGTCCAAGCACCAAGCCTCTACACAGTCTGTGCACAAAGTCTTTTACAATCACTTGCACTTAGCTCTGCAAGTCTTAACACACAGTATGCACAAAACCGATTACAAATACTTGCACTAAGCCCCACACATCCACTACTACTTCTTACATTGCTTAGCTCCCTATTTATATATTACAGAAGAGGCCTAAGCATAGGTAAACCCATGGGCCAACATCCCATACCCATTACATAAACCCTAAAACCCAAAAAGCCCACAAAAGGGGGTGAGATCCCACAATCTTCGCTTGGCCTGGGAGATCCATCTTCGACTAGCCTGTTGAAGTCCCAAAAGTGGTCAAACATGACCAAGGTTCTCCAAAATTTGGTTGAGGGCCAACAGGCCCCCAACACTCACCTGTGACTCATCCCGAGTCACTTTGATCTAGGAAATTCTTCTTTGAAGGCCTCGAGCTTGGCTCGAGCTGCCTCAACTTGCTGCTTCACCAGAGCCTTCTACTCAAAGAACTCTTGAATGATTGTCTCGGTGACAGGTCCTTCTAAGCATTGTTCCACTGTGGTGACCACTTGTTCCAGTTATGCACCTTGTCCCTCGATCTCCTCAAAAAGTGTGCAGGCTTTGTCCTGTACTGACTGGAGTCTCTGGGTCACTTCCATGACTCTACTCTGGATGGCATGGACCTGTTGCTGAATTGCATGTTTTTCCTATGACCTTTTCATCTTCTCAACCGCTGAAATCATTTT
>JASDQU010738862.1:102944-124555 GCA_032191745.1 Picea mariana
GTTAGGTTTGGAGTTCCCAAAGAATTAGTAACTGATGGGGGACCACCTTTCACATCACATAAGTTTGAAGCCCTCAATAAATATCATGTTTTGCATAGAACAGCTTCTCCATACCATCCACAAGGGAATGGCCAGGTAGAAAGTACTAACAAAGTCATAGAAGCTATTCTTACTAAGACAGTGAGGGAACATCATAGCGGTTGGTCTAACAAATTGCATGAATCTCTATGGGCTTATCGAACTACTTGGAGGAACACAACTAGTTTTTCTCCTTACAAGCTAGTATATGGAAAGAGACATGTTTTTCCCATTGAATTCGAAATCCAAACCCTAAGAACTGCATCAGCAATCAACCTCGACTTGACTATGGCATAGAAGGCCAGACTGAAGCAGCTCAATGAGCTAGATGAGAAGCGTTTAGATGTTATTCATCAAACCACAGTGATTCAACAGTAGAGAACAAAATGGCATGACTGAGTCATCAAGAAGAAATTGTTCAAAAAGGGAGATTGGTATCTGTTGTATGATTCACACTTTAAAGAATTTCCGGGCAAGCTACGCACACGATGGTTAGGACCTTACGAGGTGGACACTATTTTCCCCAACAAGACAGTCAGGTTGATCACTATTGATGGATCCAATATACAGTTGCATGCAAATGGTCATCGCTTGCGCCTGTATCGGCGTCCACTTTCAAAGACAGAATTTACATCCAGATGTGCAGCCGATACAGGTTATCAATTTTTGAAGGAAAAGGAGCTTGCTCCTTCCCCTTCTATTTCTTAGAATTTTTCGCTTTTTCAATAAAACATTGTATATAAATAAACTCTGCGAAATTGAATTTTTTTGTTCTCTTTTTCAAAAACATTATGCTTCGTTAATAAATTCAGCCTAGAAAGGTATCAAGCAGTTTCTTGTGTGCATATAAATTGAAGAACAACAATATAGATTACAACAGAAGAACCAAAGGATTAGTTTCTGGAAGTTGAAAAAATTCCTAAAAACTAAGTGTTTATGTGTCTAGAGAGATTACATGTTGTTACACCATGTGTCATTACACTATTTTTCTGACCACATGACCATGTGTCATTACATTGTTTTCCAACCACATGACCATGTCCCATTACAACATTTTCCAACCACATGACCATATGTCGACCGCATTCCTGACTCTTTTGCTTTGCATGTTGTTACACTCTTTTACAACAAATTGGCCAATTTACATACTGCTACACCTAATTCCATCATCCCGGCCAAAATATCTGATGATACACCTACTGCTAGTATCCCTTTTGGTTATTTTCTACGCTGCTTCACCCACCTTCTTTATCATTTCTGCCATTTCTACATACGGCAACATTACTGTTTTGTCCAAATTTTAGCCATTTTTCAAAAATACTTTATGCTCTCTCTATCCCAACAAGAGCTGCTTCATCATTACTTAACTCCACATCCGCAGCTTTCCAACTGTTCAACCACAGAAAGGACTCCACTTATGCTCCACTTGTCATATCGTCATTTCTCATGTTCCAGAGCCATCTCTCATTATTACAGCTATTCCACGCAAATCAAATGGCGGTTGGATAGTGCAGTTACTCCAACAGATAAGTTTGGGCGGTAAGTTATGAGGTACGATACTAATCTTACGTGTCTAAGTGATATAGATATGAAAGCATGCTTTGATTCCTACCTGTCGGTTGTCCTAAATTCATTAAACCACGATCCAATCATATTAGTTGGGGGGAAACAAAAAATCCACGTTAACCTAACAGAAAAATCCCTTTTTATATTTCACCTCCGCCACCTTTCAACCACGCTTATTTTCGTTGCGACACTGCACTCTTCATGCAAATGCACATTCGACCTTGCTCTGTCTCTAGTTAAGGTGTTGGTTTCTCCTCCTAATTCACTATGGAATACAAACACAACATCATGGGAGGAACGCCCATGAGATATGAACCAGAAAATCTGGACGCATTGTTGTTGCACCCGGATGTTTATCAAATATTTCTGCAGGCTAGATGGATTTCTTATTTTAAGAAGCTGCAGGGGTTTAATGAAGCAAAAGTCTTAGAGTTCAGTCAGAATCTCGACGACAGCTATTCAATGGTGCATGGAGTGCGGATTCCAGTGACACAAGAGAGCATAGTCATTGTGACAGGGTTGCCAACCATAGGAACAAAATGGTTTAACAAGAAAGCACATCTTCTCAATGCACAAAGGGGTTTTGTCATGGGCAATGAGCGAGTACAGACGAAAGGTCGAGGTGTAGATGCCAGTTCCTTACCAGAGCCATGGGGGAAGGTATCAGAATTCGTCAAAAGGTACATTACATGCGAAGGGAGATACCAAGTTGTTTATTTTTCTGATTTTGTTCTATTGTCACATTTGTGACATCCGAAGCTAATAAACATTCCCTATTACCTTCTTCATTTCTTGCATAATATGGCTCACTTTGTCAAGAAATCCAAGCACCCCATGAATTGTCTTTTCAATCACAGACTCATAGGATTATTGATTCATAGAGGAATGGGAATCCCTAATGACCCATTACCTGAAGTACTTGTGCCAACTCCTATGCCTGCTATAATAGCCAACCCCGAATAGCCAATTCATGTGCCTGTTGTTATAACTGAACCGGAAAAGTCAAACCCTGTGACCTCGACTGCAACAATAGTTAAAATGCCGACTATAACTGCCCATAAGTCAACTTCGAATACCAAACGCAAAATCAGAAGCACCTCTCACACCGCTTAGAAACGCCTTGACAGTATTGAACCAGAACAGTTAAACCCTATGCCCTCAGTTGTGGTTGAGCCAGCAGTTGACAGCACAATCCTTGGACCAAGTAATGAGTCGCAACCCTCTGCTGCAACAGCATTTGTTCAAGAACTCCCTTTGACCCCTAAAGCTAATAAAAAGAAAAACCTTCCTTATGTCTTTACACTACCCAGGACAAGAACTAGGTCAGAGTGATCCACTGAAACAACATATCCAACCTCCACTGTAACTGCAAGTACCTTGACTTCTTCTCTCGTGGCACCAGCAACAACTCAAAACCCTCATGTTGTTGTAACAGCAGCTCCAACACCTACTATATCTACCAATAACTCAATTCAGAATACCAAACGTCAATCTCGACAAGAATCTCAGAGGGGAATCGACATAAGCAACCCTCCTTGTGCTGCAATAGTAGTTCATACCCCTACTGTCACTGTTACTAACTCATCTCAGAAAAGAAAACGTCAGCATACAAGAAAATCTAAGAGAGGCATCAACAGGGTTGTACCAGATGTTGCCCCAGAGTGTCCTGATTTTGCTCATACTCTGACCTTACCAGAATTTATGGAGGTACGGATTCCAGGTTTCACCTTGTGCAAGGAATTTCAAGCAACCATTTTATCATTACAATAGGAATGTACATGAGTTACAGCGGAATCATCAGCTCTGCTTGATGATTTTTTTCATCACTCGATGAGTGATGAAGTATAGATTATATCAGACCCAAGCATCCCAGAATTTCCTCCTTGTTTGATTGTTGAAGAATGCCCTCCTTGTGAGATTGTTGAAGAACACCATCCTTCTCCTAAAGCAACGAAAAAGAAAGACCATGTTTTTGTCTCTACCTTACCTAGGAGGGGAACTCGGCCAGCGAGGTCTATTAAAGCATCAGTTAGTTGGAAAGATATGGAACAGGAAATACCTATTCTGGTCCATTATCCTCCATTGTTAAAGAGACTGCCACACAATAACCAGTCCCCTCAACTAACATGGTTGTTACACAAGAACCAGTTGCCCAGGATGGCATTGTTCCACAAGATCCAGCCATCACAAACTTAGTTGTTACACAAGAACCATCTACCTACAGAAAGACCATTCCACAAGAACTATTCAGGCCAGAATCAACTATTCCAAAGGAACAAGTCATGGGTGTATTTGCCACAGCAGAACCAATTACACAAAATAGTGAGGATGTGCCACTTGCTCATCTTTTTTCTCAAATTGATAAGAAGACCAAGGATACAGAAAATTCCAGGATTAATGAACTATTGAAGGAAAATGATAGCCTCAAAGTAGAGTTGGCTTCTTTAAAGGAAGAATTGTAGGTTGCTTGTCAAAAGAATCTAGAGGGGATAGCCTTAGACATATTATCACTCACAAAAGCTGTTATGGACCAAAATAGAGAGCTCATGTGCTTTGAATGTGGTAATATTTATTTTCAGGCGGGGTATAAAGTAGTGAAAGTAACAGTCATTGGTCAGCATGAAGAACCAGTCAATCTCTCATTCAAGACAGAATATGACCTTATTGTTCCACAAGAACCAGTAAGGCAAAATAGATCTCAACGTAATAGAGTAGTTGTTGGTTCACCAGCAGCTCAAACACAAGAAGTTTTGTTACACACTTAAAATAATTTTGTTCTAGAAGACAAGGCAAGCAGGACAAATTTTTGAGATACCAGATATTGGGGGGTACACACAGTTTTCCATGCCAGTACTTAGTGATTTGTCAGTTTACATGGGAGAATTCATCTCCCTAACTCAGATTCAGTTTAAGGTTTGAAAGTGTTTTTCATGAGGACATGCAATGTCTTTAGTTGGGGGGCATGTTAGGACCCAGAAATGTCCCTTTTTCACTATATCGTTTACCCTTTCAACCTTATCATTTCTATGATAAATGCCTACTTTAATGTTGCCAAGACCCTTTTTCCCAAGGTATGAGTCATTAATCTTTCTTTGATATTCTTATTTACTTAACACATTTGATTGGTAGTATTTCTCATATTTTACCCATAAATGTGCAACTAATGATCAAAATGTGTAGAACAACCAAGACTTGAAGAAAGATTGTTGATGTTACACCAATTGTTATAGTTGTGCACTAATCTTGCATGTCGTTACATAGCTGCACACCTTTTTTGGAAGCTGTCATACTTGTTGCAACAGACGCCCACTGATCCTAGAAGTTATTACACCGACTGCAATAGATGCGCACCAATCCTAAAAGTTGTTACACTCGCTACAACAAATGGCCACCAATCCTGAAAGCTGAATCCTGAAGAATGATCCTTTGTTGTTACATGTTTTAGCTCACGCTTATTATTTCTCCAGATTTGGTGAATATGACAGATCTCTTGTATCTTACGAATAGCTTGAGAATCTGGGATTCTCAAGACTATTCCGAGTCCATTTTGAACTAAATGACTCTGTCTTTAAATAGGGGATCTTTTGTAATCATGGAAACCGAAATATAGCTGTGGAACAGAGAGTGAAGAAAGAGCATATTGTATCTGAACCCTTTTTCGAATCAATAAAGAAGTGCATTGAGTTTTTAACCTACTATGGCCTATTTTCAAGTGGATTCAGTGAGAAGGAAAGGGCCCACCTTCCTCATAGACTCCCCTCACTTTTGATGTTTTGAGTCTTAGCTTAGTTACTTTGATTTGTGTGATTAATCTGTTAAGCATTCTTAGAGTACAATCGTTGTTACAGTTCAGTCCCTTCCTGTCAAATGCGCATCAGTGTGTCTCATGAGAATTAAAATTCAAGTGTTGTATACTGTTGGAGAATCATATTTCTGCACTAGGTAAAACTCTGCTTTCAAGTAAAAGTAATTAGAAGTGTGAATTTCCTTCATGCAATTAAAGTAGATTTATTCTTGGCATTTAGCACAGAATTCCCTTCTGCAAGAATAAAATAGAAAATTAGAATAAAACAGATAATCCAGGATTCTTATGCACTCATTAATTTAGATTTCAATTATGCAACAGTAGATTAGAACTCCAGTTGTGTCGGCAACTCGTGTTAATGTTCAGTTTTCAAAACTCTGTTTCTTTCAATACTGCAACTTGATTAGAGTTTGCTTTCATCAATCTAGCATAGATTGTGCACAATTATCTTGCAATAACAAAACTTCCCTGGGTTTGACAATTTATGTTGAACACCTTAATTATCTATTTATTTAGACAATTAAAGTGCCCAATAGTCTGTTGACGTCACCAATGATGATGTGCACACATGGGATGTGTACCACATGCCGGTGAGTTAAGAACCTTTTGAAGATAGAAATTCCAATTAGAACGTGACACGTGTCACCGGTCTGATTGGGCCACATGTTCACTTCTAGTATTTCACCACGTGGCACTCCTCTCGAGCATGGGTAGTGGGGCCATGATGAATACATAAAGTAGTTAAAACCTTGGCGAAGAATTTAACTAGATCGAGCCCATGATAACTTGACCCCAGTAGACGCGTGGCGCCAGATCGTGAAGTCCAGAGACTTGGTATTGTGGAGGAAAGATGTTACAGTTAGCATTGAGTAGAGAAAACCCAAAGGTCGGAGTCTACCTCGACCGTTGATCATAGAGGACACGCGATAGCCGATGTGGTAGTCCAGAGACTTGAGACTCTAGAAGAAATGGTTCATGATCGATTGGGAGGAAGAAATCCCTTAAGTCCCGTAGCGTCGAAGTAACGTGGCATGATGATGTCACCATGGGTGATGTGGAAGTATTCGGAGATTCGTGATTCAGGATTTTTTGGGTGTGCCGATGTGAAATCCTTCGAAGTCTCAGAGCCCCAAATCTTTGAATTCCTGAAGCTCCGAAGCTCCGAAGTCCCGGAGCCCTGAATCCCAGAGTTTCGTAGTAAATATCATCCCTTGGATGCTGGGAAGTTGTGGACCATTGATCCACCCCACTTCGCGAGTTCACCAATTCGGCACTCCGGGAGATTTTTTGTGATGTGCTTTGGAAACCTTCGAAGCTCCGGAGCCCTGAAATTTCAAGACTTCGGATAAGTGTCCAACTAATAGTGCTTGGTCACAGTTGTGGTCACATGTGAATTAAGGGCTGAAGAAAAAGGGGTTTGTGCTCAAAAATTGTTGCAAAATAGATCAAGGCTTAGAGATAGAATCATGAGGGGTTCTTGATCGACCAAGACCCGCAGAAAATGGAGTTGGATATTATTTTGTTGAACCAGATTGGTTTATGTTATTCTGTAAAATTATTAAGTCTAATAGCCTGACAAAAATTCGGTTGACTGCACATTGTGCAGAGTTAACAATTGCCATAACCGAACCGAATTATCGCATAGTGTAGAGAAATGGAGGAGGCATGGGATTCTTACAATTCGAAGAATGAAGCTAGAGGAATGGATGTCTATTTGGGAGTTGAAGGAACAAACTCCAATGGGCATGGAGAAGAAATAGATAAATATGTGGGCATGATGAAATTTATTAAAAAATTACAAAAAGATGTCCAAATTCACCAGGCAGATAACGAAAGGCTTAAGAGAGCCAAGGAGAAACAAGAAGACTTCAATATGAAGTTAATGCGGAGCCTAGAAAGAATTTAAAGGAATTTGGATAAGGAGAGTGGCTCCAGCAAATCAGGAAGTCACAGGTCCCCTGATGAGGAAAGAAGAGGAAGGAGTGGTAGCAGACATCACCAACACTCCCAAAGGCATTCCAAAAGGAGGCCACACAGCAGTTCAAGTCCATATCCTACAAAAAAGCATAGGATATCTGAAGTGGATGAACTGAAGGGTGAAATGAATAATATCAAACCTCTTACTTTTGATGGAGGGCACCTGAAATATGAAGATGTTGAGACATGGCTCCTGGGCATGAGGAAATATTTCCAATTGCATAATTATTTCTCTCATGCAGAGGGAAGAATTTCAATTTATCAGCTGAAAGGAAAGGCATCCATGTGGTGGGATCAGCTTGTGCAACTGCAGCACATCAGAGAGAAGAATGTTACATGGAAGGAATTCAAGAGACATTTTGAAAAGTACTTAACCAAGAGTACTATGACAAAAAGATGAAAGAGTTCTTTGAACTTAAATTGGGCAGCATGACTATAGATGACTATGAAAAGAAATTTCTAGAGTTTTTGAAGTATGTCTCTTTCATTAAGGATGAGACAGTTAAGATCCAGATATATCTGAGTGGGATGTCGTCTTTCATCAGTGATAAAATCCAATATCATGATCCCAAGACTCTGTAAGAAACTATAAAGAGAGAAAAATTATTATATGATCAACAAAAAGGAAAACCTACTTCCAAAAAAGATTAGGAAGACAAGAGGAAGTTTAAGAGGGAGAAAGGGCAGAAGGGGAAAAAGCCACCATTTTTCAGAAAATAGTCCTCAAGGACAACCAGTTTTGAGAGAGCCCATGATGGCTGAAGTAGCTGGGCAAAGGCCAAGGCAGACACCTATGCAATGTTGGGGTTGTGTTGGCACAGGGGCACACCCAGGGTTCAACGTTTCAACAATGCACCAACAAAACCCTAACTATAGGCCCTTTCGAAAACACCTGCGAAGCAGATGAAGTCTCACCCGAGGTAGAGGCAGGGGGTGTTGTAGGACTCAAGTGTCTACAACCTGGCTGGGACACAGATCTATGATCACAATACTTAACAACGAACTTAGCAATTAACACTCATTATTCTTTGACCCTTATTCACATCGCAGGCAAAAACCCTAATTACAGAACAACACAGTATTCATCAAGATCTAAATATATCTAACCATTCAGCACATAGCATCAAGGTAGATCTAGTATTCATTCACATATAAGGCACTAAGCTACTACATCAGATGAAATATATAACATACATAAAGATTATAGCACTAA
This sequence comes from Picea mariana, assembly GCA_032191745.1. Classification (NCBI taxonomy): domain Eukaryota; kingdom Viridiplantae; phylum Streptophyta; class Pinopsida; order Pinales; family Pinaceae; genus Picea; species Picea mariana. The sequence continues at coordinate 111,584 of JASDQU010738862.1, forward strand.
GCATAGATCACATCAATAACATATGAACCACATCACACAAAGCAACCACAACACAGGATATACGTGGTTCACCCCAGTGTGGGGCTACGTCCACCAACTCTTCTCCTCTTTTATTAGCTTCTTCCAATATTCTTACATGCATAGAGCCACAAAGCCAACTCCACATAGGATAGGAGATCTACGCACACCTTGCCAGATTCTCCTTCCCCGAGTTAGGTCCAAGCACCAAGCCTCTACACAGTCTGTGCACAAAGTCTTTTACAAGCACTTGAACTTAGCTCTGCAAGTCTTAACACATAGTATGCACAAAGTCGATTGCAAATACTTGCACTAAGCCCCACACATCCACTACTACTTCTTACATTGCTTAGCTCCCTATTTATATATTACATAAACCCTAAAACCCAAAAATCCCACAAAAGGGGGCGAGATCCCGTGATCTTCGCTTGGCCTGGGAGATCCATCTTCGACCAGCCTGTTGAAGTCCCAAAAGTGGTCAAACATGACCAAGGTTCTCCAAAACTTGGTCGAGGGCCAACAAGCCCCCAACACTCACCTGTGACTCATCCCGATTCACTTTGATCTGGGAAATTATTCTTCAAAGGTCTCGAGCTTGGCTCGAGCTGCATCGACTTGTTGCTTCACCAGAGCCTTCTGCTTGGAGAACTCCTGAATGATTGTCTCGGTGACAGGTCCTTCTAAGTGTTGTTCCACTGGGGTGACCACTTGTTTCAGTTGTGCACCTTGTCCCTCAATCTCCTCAAAAAGTGTGCAGGCTTTGTCGTGTACTGACTGGAGTCTCTGGGTCACTTCCATGACTCTACTCTGGATGGCATGGACCTATTGCTAAATTGTATGTTTTTACTATGACCTTTTCATCTTCTCAACCGCTGAAATCATTTTCATCTACACTTGCACTGTCGATGCTTGTTTCTTTTCCTCCTGAAGTTGTGATTCTAATGTTTTTAGTTATGGGTCCTCTGTAAGGCGCTCATAGGTCTGCACACTTCAGTTAATGAGTTGCTTGCATTCTAACACCAATGCCTTGATTCTTTCAACTGTGCTTGGGGCAGTTTCTTCCCTCTGATCTTGCACTTCCTGCGGAGTGCTCGACACTGCTTGCAATTCCAGTTCTTCTACTCTTGCTTGAAGCTATTGAATGGCTTCAGCGAGCTTCCCCACTTGGATCTTAATTGTCTCTTCTTCCATCTGTTCCAATCCTAGCATAGAGCGAATTGCTCGAGTGGTTGCTTCTCTAAATCCAATCTGCTTCGCGAGCAGTTGATCTTTCTCTCTCTAGATCTGCTCTATGTCCTCTTCAAACTTCGCTCGGAGGTCGTCTTTCTCTTGATTCACAACCCGACGTTACTCTAGGTCTTCCTCCTTTGCTTGCTTCAAGGCCTCTGTGGCATGTTCTTTTTCCTCCTGTACTCAATGAAGGTGAGCCTCTATCACATCTGCTAATCTGCATAGTTGGGCAGGCTCATCTCCCTCTTCTATACCCCATGATGACAACGGCACAATAGACACTGCGTTGCTCGAATAGAGAGCCTGTTGTAGCCCTTTGAGCTCTGCCTCAATCCTGTCATACATTGTCTCCTGTTTTTCTTCGTTTCACTGCAAAATGTCCTTCGAGGTATCTAATACAGCTGCAATGATAAGGTCGATATCATCCACCGTAAGTATAGTCTGTAATTGAGGCTTATTGGCTCATGACTTATTCCACACTGAGGGTTTCTTTGGGGAAATATTTCTTTTATTTGATGTCTCGACATCTGTAAGGGTATGTTTAGGCGGTGTCACTTCACCCTATTCCTTCTTTTCTTCTTCCTCTTCATCCTCTTTTTGGTCTACTTCGTCATCTCCTCCTCCTCCAGGTGACTCTGATGTAGTTTCCTCTAATGCATTGTATATTTCCTGCACCTCTTCCTTCTTTTTCTTCTTGCTGATGTCGGGTCCATCAGATTCTTCTCGGGTGACCATGGGACTTCCAATGATATCGAGGTTGGAGAGCTTCGTCTGCTCGACTGGTACAAGGAATTCAGTCAGCCACTCCTTAGTTATCTCCTCCATGTCTTCATCAGTTAACTTATAGTACGACTTCAGCTCCCCCTTGGTTTCATCCCTGCATGCAATGATGTAAATGAAGTGCCTGTTTGCGTGGAACTTCGCTAGTGGTCTAAACCGATGGAGTGTATTCGAAGTCATTCGAGGGAATGACTCAATGGCTCGCGTGAGTTGTAGATAGTAAGTGTGGAAGATAATATTCAATTGCCACTACCTTCACCATATCACTCAAGTACCACAAGGTGGTGAATCTCACTGCCAGTGGTTCGGACGGCTCAACTTCAGGGAAGGTTTCTCCTTCCGGCATCTCCCAAGTGACAAAGGCAACGAGAATCAGCAACCAGCTGAAGTGAAACTCGTAGCCCTGGTCTTATGCTTCACAGAAATCTTTCTCCAACTAGTTGACAAGGTAGCTCGCCCAGTTCACCTGCATCCCTTCGATGCACTATCCTACGAGGTCGACGATAAACCCCGTGACCTGCGTTGGTCTATTCTTCCTGACGAGCTTGCCTACTATCAACTGACAAGCTAGGTGCACTGCACCATTTTGGATGGAGGCTACCTTGTAGCCCTGCTTCCCCTTATCTATAATGCCATAGGTATTCTTTATTCATTGCACCAGGGCACGATCTATAGCCTTCCCTGGGTAAAAATTCAGAGGGTTCGGTCCCTACATGCTCAATCCAGTGATCTGGTGGATCATCGTTGGATCTACAGTGATGCACCTATCCAACCATAGGTACCCGCCATGGAAGCACAACAAGAGGATTTTAACACATGCATTAACCTCCTTATGTCTGTTGAAGTGTGGTATCTTCATCACATTAAGGATTGTTTATCTTGCGATGTCCATGGTCTCTGGTTGGGGAATATCTTCGAATTATTCCCCATTGTCTTTGTTAAGTATTTATGTGGTATGAGCATTCCATAATTCTTACGGTCTCCTAAGTTGAAATCATTGATCTTGAGTGTCAGAATCTGTCCCAACTGCGGTCCAACTGTGTGTATCCCCTTAGGGAGGTACGCAATGATCAGTGTATAGTCGAAATCTCTCGGGACGCTGTCACGACTAACCTCTCCAGCCAGAGGTGGGATATAGTCGAGAAATACTGACAGGATGAGCTTCGAATTCAACAGGTCATCGTGGTGCTTACTTATTTTCTCTGTTGCAGTTTGGGATGGTCCAAATCAACGTGCAGTCGACGGGGATTCTTGCAATCATCTCGTCGACGAGGCCAGTGCTCCTGCAAACATGACCTTCTCATCCATAAGGTCTATTAGAATCTCCCCGACAGACTTCTCTACTGCGCTAAGGTCGTCTGACATGCACTCTCTAGGTCAGATATCTCGGATAGGTGAACGGACGCTCAAGGTAAACAAAGCGGTTGGCGAGGTCTCAAATGCACAACGCAGTAGCAATCAGTTCTCTATGGGCTCGAATCTCTCAGTTTTCAAAAGTGTCCCCGGTGAGACATGCGACAATCTAAATAGACAACATCGTAACAAGTTCCTCCAACGGGAAGGAATTCCTTAATCAATACGATTCCATTCATTATGTCGTGGTCCCAACAGTCCAATGGTGATATTTTCGGCAATAACTGCATTTCTAGCCATTCTGGAGCATATTTCTAATGGTTGGGACGCCTCCAACAGTCATATTGCTTCGTCGTGCCGAAGTGCCAGTCTTTGCTATTATGTTATTCCGGCGAGGTTCAAGTTCTACAAGCCTTCCTTCTGTGAAGTCCTCTCTAGAATCTCCTGTAATTTTTATAGCTTTGCTTTCTTCTTACTGAGATTTCTTGCTTTCTTTCTTGTGATCTGCATCTCTGGATTCCTCTTTCCATTCTTGGTCTTATCTTTTCTTAGCATAGTAACTTCACACTGATGAGGGTTGTTCACAGGGTTCGAGGGTAATACTTTTTCTCTTATTGTTTCTGGAGTAGGTGCTCTTCTCTTCTACATGGATAAGTTCTTTAAGCCTTATTGCGTTCTTTCAACTTCGACAACCAATTCTCTAACCCTCAGTGGCTTTGAATTGTCCTTATGTTCTTCTATTAAGTGTGTTATTCTCCTAGCCATGAAATCCCTTAGTTCTTACTTTTTCTATTCTATAACTTCCTCTTCTTCTTTCCTTCGGATATGATCTCTCTCAATCCAAGTCCTTCCTAATAAAAGTGCAAAAGGAGAGATATTCTCAACAAACTTAATGACCTTGAATTATTCTTCTATCGATGTTCCATGAGAACTCATAGGTACATGAGTAAGTCTTCCACATAGGGTTATCATCTTTCCTTTAAACAATCCTATTCCTCCCAATGAAGGAATCATAGCAGGCTTTCCAAAAATTTCCCAAGTACTTTCTCGCATAATGTTCACCTGTGTTTCTGCATCCAATACACAGTCTATGTCGAAGTGTCCTATTCTTGTTTCTATGCACTGATTCTCTTTTAAGATCTATGGTAAACTGATGTCTCTATGATCATTCAGTGTTTCTTTCATCTGCAATAATATAGCCTCTGATTCTTTCTAGTTCTCTAGTATATTTTTAGTCTCTTGACCTTCTTCATCGTTTTCTTGTTTCATTTTCATCTTCTCAACTTTAGCAATCATTCTAGGACAATCTCAAACCTCATGACCAACAACGTTACAACAAAGAAAAATAGGGTCTCTACCAAGGCATTCCTTAGCAAGATGTCCCAGTCTTCTACAACTATAACAAAAAGACAATCCCCTCTTTCTCTTAAACGATCCACAACCTTTCCTGTACTGCGCACTGGGATCACAGTGATGGCCCTGCAAAAAATTATTTCTAGGATCCTACATCCACTTGTTAGTCCAAAAATTCTTTCTATGCATAGGAATAACATACCTTTCATTAACTTTATCAGATCTATTCATATCAAATCTTCTTTCTTCTAGTTGTGCCCTAGTTTTCAGACTAGTGCGAAATCTATCAAACATACCTAGATCCATTCTTTCTAAACAACAATTTCCACTTATCTTACCTTTATCAGAGCACAAATCTTTAAGATCTTACCTCTTTTCTTCAGATCTGATTCCCTTCTTTTCCCAGAGCTTCACAAGTCAAGTAGAATACTGCGCACTACAGCAACAGATCTACGCACAGAGCTTTCTCTTTTCTTCAGTTCCCAACAATCACGGTTTCAAGTCTCGGATATAGAGAGATATTGATTTATCTATAAATTTGATGCATGGGGCAGCTCCAATATCAAAGACTCCTTACAGAATGAGTACACCAGAGATGAAGGAGTTGCAAATTCAACTTGAAGATATTCTAAAGAAGGATGCGTCCATAAGCTTATGGGATATCTACTACAATGATGTCAATTACTTACACAAATTTAGGGTGTGTCATTATTCTGATCATTACATCTTTGAGCTCACCCATAACCTTCACCTGGGTTCTGTCTAGTTGCATAACATGTTTATCACTTTTGAGAGGGACTGCGTTTAATTTTTTGCAAATAGACAATGGCATGAAATAAGAGGATGCTCCTGAGTCAACCAAACAATTATGGAGGTTTCTGTTGAAGACTTCAAATGTCAAAAGGAATGGTGGGACAAAAGGTTTTCCCTTCTTATATTCAAAGCAAACATTCACAGTTGGTTTATTTATTAGATCCATGGGAGTTAGAATTCCTCCTTGATCAGTTCTTTTTGTAGGATTTTCCACTGATTTCAATGCTTGTAACAGAAAGTCCTTTTGCTGAGGGATTCTACACATGTCAATGACCGATATATTTTCCTTCAACTTCTTCAAATCTTCTACTATGTTGTAGTCTAGCTTGGGAAATTCTCGTGTATGGATGTTTATAGGATTTCTTCGGGGAACAAAAGGTGCTTTAGGGTGATCGGGAGCTAGTTTTCCCCCTGGAGTTTGGGCAGTAGTAAGATCATTTGAGAAAGGTTGACCCCTACTTCATGTTTGCACAACCAAGACTTCTGTGGGTGGTTCTTGAACCTCAAATAGGTCATCGAAAGGCATGGGTAGGTCAGGTCCCATATCAGCATGGATGTTTCTTCGGGTGGATCAACTTCTTCCAGATCAGAAATATTCATAACTGAGTCGCTTGATTGTTCAGTTAGGGAAACTTCATCTAGAAATAGGTTGGCCATCAAATTCATGGAATGCACCCATTGTGGGCAGTCTCTTTTAGAGTGCTTCTCTTAGTGATAGGTACAGGAAGAGTCAGATGCTACATTTTCCAGATCGATGTTTAAGTTGGTTGGGGGGGGGTTCAATCGCTTTGAACGGTGTATTTATTTTTAAAAAAGGTTTATAGGGCCTTTGGACTTGGTTTCCTTCCCTTGCACTACTTTTCATGTCTATGATTTCGTTTGATAACTTCTTGACCATGCATTGTAGGTCTTCTATGTCTCCACTTCCCTTTTCGTGACCTTGTTCAGTTTGTTTCCCTAGGGGTCTAGTCAACAGTAGTCCTCTCCTGGGAGGAGGTTGAACTTCCTTCTTGACTAATGAGACCTAGCCTTCTTTACATCCCCTCATTTGAAACTCTGTCATTTTGGCTTCTTCAAAATTCTCAACTAAGGTTTCTTTGGCAGCCCTCTTCACAAACATGGAAATAGAAGCTGGGAGAGCATTAGCATATACTTTGATTTGCAACTCCTTAGTGGATTTAGCTTCAGGTTGGAATTTGTTTAACATAGTGGTGAATATTTGAATGAAGTCTTTAACCTTCTCCTTTGAATTCATGGTGGCGGTGAACAATTCAGCCATCAAAGCCCCTGTAGTGGTCTCTTCTGCAAATTTATCTAGAAAATCATTTTGAAACTTCGTCCAACTAGTTATGGATCCTACAGGTAAGTTAAAATACCATGTGGAGGCCAAATTCTAGAAAGTGAAGTGGAATAGCCTGCATACTATGTCTTCATGTTGGACATTCATTAGTCTAATAGTTAATATGAATTTTTTTATATGGTCTTCACGCAATCTTGAGGTTTCAGGGTCAAATTTAGGGAGTAACTTTTCTAGATGTCGGGGAAGGTTATGTACTCACCCAGGGATGGCCAAAGCATCTTATACCAACCAAGGTTGATTGTTTTAAGGTGGGTTTCCCCTTTATTCATTATGATCATTGTTATATTCCATGTCGTCCGACCCTGAAAATGAGCGTTTAGAGTTGAAACCTTGTTCGTCGGAAAAGTCGTTAGGCTCGGAGCAGTTATCGGCCGGTGTTTCATGGATTAGATTAAGAGGATGTTCAATTGCAGTGATGGAGAAATATATTAGGTATTCTACTATGTGCACAAATACTTGGTCGGGGGACTCCACCACTGGTCTTCTTACTTGTTTTCTACGAGGGAGTAACGAAGCTAAGGGCAATGCTCCGATCTGTCGGGCGTATGCTCTTGTGATTCTTATGAACTAGTTCAACTCCTTATGAGGAAGAGCGTAAGGTATCTCAGGGAACAGATGTTCTTCCTCTTTGGGGGGTGAGTTACTCATCTCAGGAGTAATCAGTGTGTGTGGGTTGTCTTGAGAATGACTAACCATGCATGTGGGCTGCTTTGAATCTACAAGTTGTCTGAAATATTGTGTTAAGTATATTGTCAGCCATTCATTCTTCACGCCCTCCTTCTAGCGCCAATTCTATTGAGGGGTCCTAAATCCCTTTAGATCAACAGTAGGAACCAAACATGCCACTGAGGCCCAATCGGACTCTATAGTGTTTAATGGTGGAATGGTTCTCCAAATCTTGCGATCCGGCCAAACGATCAATGGGCTTTACGTAGTGATTGACAAGACGTCTTCTTATGAAAACTCCTCCTTTTGTTCAAACGTTCTCTTTTTGTATTTTCTCTTATAGATGGGACCGATACAAGATGAATGCTAGTATAAACTAGTTGGGTAACAAAGGGAAAAGAACTTAACGACTGAAGAAGGTTGAGTTCGGGATAACCCTTATGCTCAAGCATGCAAACAATGATTCTTACACCTACAACAAGCATAGTACTAATACATTAACCTACTGGTGTTCCAATTATTGACTGAGATACTATTATCAGGAGAAAACATACATGCAATAAACGATGGCAAGAAAAATAGTTTCCTTAACTTTAATCATCAATCACATATCAACACAACAATTTACTTTTCATCATTAAAGACAAGAACTATAAAAATATTGAATCAGATAACTTATCAACAGATTCCGTAGGCTCTTACTCGTTACAGCATCCATTCATTAGATAAAATCAAAAATAATTCTTCTTCGGATCCATTCATACACGATTTTGATGAAAAACACAAACTTATCTCTGGTCTTGAACAGGACTTCTCAATTAAGGCAGCTCCGAAATCATTCTTTACAAATCAAAAAAATTAGGGGCTTTGCAACAACCATCGACCCCTGCTAACAGGTCGATCCTCTTATTTATAACATATTATTAACTAAAAATAACTATCAAAAGTGCAGCTAAGTAAAACAAAAACTTGCTACATGGCGCTTTCATCTCTCAGTCTTGTAAGAGTCATCAGATGATCTCACTTGAGTGGATGACTCTTCTTGTACTCCGACCATTTGACGAAGAGATCCTCGCATGTTTTGGCATACAAGAATCTATGTTGTTCCATTGGGGTCGAAAGGATCTCTCTTATCTCTATTGCTCGTTCTCGATACTTGACTATTCTAGCACTTAACTATTGCAACATGATTCAAGCCTTGATCGGGTGTTCCATGAACTGTTGCACTTGACCTGGTGCCATGTTTTCCACCTTTGTTATCTCCACAGCCCATGATGAGTCTTGTTCGGCATGTAATTGACTATGTCATGCAAGTCGACAAAGTCATTAGGTGAGAAAAATTCAGGTAGGTCGGTGTCTCTCATTGCCCGGTTGATCTTGGTCTATCTCTTTTCTCACTTGGACCATTTCTCTTGGATTTCTCGATGAGGTTCATGAGCCATTTTAACCCAATATTTAGTCGACTTATTTATGTGGTCGATGTTTCTTTCCCTTAGTACCTGGATTATGTTATCTTCGGCATCTCGGCCGTGTTGAACCGCGTTGATGTAGTCAATCCTTTCCACAGCTTGGTTTGCTTTCTCATACCACCTTTCTATATATTTGCACGTCGTCAGCACCATGAGGGTGTCTTCTTGAAGCTCGGATATCCTTGCAGTGAATAGGTGTCGTTCATCCGTAAATTTACCATAAGCCTCCTAGAATTCACTTCTCAAGAACATCACGGCCTATTTGGTGTCCTGGTAATATTTCTCCAAATGGCGTAGATGTTCCAACTCCTTCAGCATAGCAGCTAGCTCCTCTTCGTCCATTTTTTCTCTATCCAAGGTGGCATCTATGATTTCCATCCCTGCGTTGATAAGCTCGAATGTCTTGGCATGCTCTGTGTTAATCAACGCTTCCTCTGTGGTGATGAGGATGGAGCGATCTAGAGTAATCCTCCTCTTCTTGGTGGTTCTCTTCACGATAGCTTTCCTTTTCCGTTCATAGGAGAAGGCATGTATATCAACAACTTCATCCATGGGTTTGGGAATTTGTTGATCTCCCCAGGTAAGCATATTTCTCAGGCTTCCGATGGTGTATATATGTTCAAGAATGGGTTCTTGAACCTCTTCCATGTGTTTCGAAGGTATAGCCTCTGGCTTTTTCTCATCGGGAGGTTGAGTACCGGTCGAAATTGAAGCATCAGGGGTAGGCTCGGTACTTACTTGATAATCGGTTATTGAGATGTCGATTTCCTACTGTGGAGCTTCTTCCTTTTGTTCACCCAACCCTGGCTCATCCGTCGGATTATCCATTTGGGCCTCTGGTACATCGAGTAGCTTAGTTTCTATGACACTTTTGACCTCCTGGTCATTCTGTGGAAGGCCTGAAATTTGAGCATCAGGAGCTGGGGAAGATGCCTTCTCGGGCTCCTTTTCCTCTGTGATCTGCATAGGAGTCACTAGGGACACCTCCAAACTTTCCTCATCATCATAGATTGTTGTCAAGTCGTGGAGGGGGTTTGGTGCACTTTCTCTCCCGGATATTCTTACTATCTATGGCTGAGCTGAAACGTCCCCCAGTGATCCGACCTGTGGCGTTGTAACTTCAGGGTTATCTAACCCAGCGATTTCATCAATTTGTATCATCTCAGGGTTGCTTGGACCTACCTAGCTTTCATATGGATTTTCGGTTGGGGCCCTTGTCATTCCTACGAGGTCTAGGTCATCCTGCAGCTGGTAAATTACTCATTGTGCTTGTTCTATCATGAGAAATCCCCTTTCCCGTGCATCTAGTGTCATAGGAAATCCCTTATTCTGCACCGGAGCCACCAAGGGAACCTTTATTGCCTCATTCACTCTAATTTCTTCCCTGGATCTGAGGGCCTCTTGAGTCGACTGCTCTATTGTCATCGCTTGTTAATCTAGGATCATGGCCCTGAACCTAGTCATTTTGGGGTCATCCATCCTTTCTACCACCTCATCCCAGTCCTGGGCATTTTCTGTGAAGACTTCATCTTCAAATTTGTCGTGGGTGTACGACTAGCAGGACGACACTTGTGAAGCATGTTCCAAGACCATGCCCTTTGGATCGTGCTTTTGAAATTGGTTTGTTTGGAATCTGAACTCAAGTTGGCTCAGCCCTTCTTGTTTTTCTTGAGTGGTACCCTTTACCAAGTAGAAACCTACATGAAAACCATAGGGCATGAACGCCCGCTTCTTGTTCTTGACCAAGGTGGCATTGTAGCCTTGCAAGATGGTTTGATAGCATATTTCTCCTACTACAAGTCGGTCCAGGACATGAGCTAGTAGGAGATGTGGTGCTTCAGTGGCCCCAAACACCCTGATGTAGGTGTCTCACTCGTCCAAGTACCAGTGGCCTACCTTGGATATCATTTTCTTAGCCGCAGCCGATAGTCTCGAGCATTCATTTTGCATGATGAATTCATTGCAGATGAGGGAGTAAGACTTCTTCTACCTGTTCTCCCATAGCACGCTAAAATAGACGTGGACCAGAAGTTCTGCGACATGCCAACTCAGATTCATGTCGGCGAAGATGTTACTGGTGCACATGACATCGAGAAAATATGAAGCCATGTAGAAAGTTGGTGTCTCTCCTTCCCTCAACGTTTGAGCCTATTATATACAGATCCTCAGTTGTTTAGAAATTATCGCTCCCCGGTTGAAACAACTTCCAGAGATCACCACTATGTAAGCTAAGGGCATCCATGCCTCTGAAAATCTAGAGCAGTCCTTCTCTCCATATAATCGGCATATGAGAGCCATCAAGTAAATGTATGGCTCCCTTAAGTTGGTCGTTCCGTACCATCCAGTGCTCCGGATGGTGAACTTCTTGTCTTCCCTACACCATAAGGCCCTCACCCGGATGGTGTAGTGGTGCTCGTAGAACTTCACGACGAAATTTGTATTTAGACGCTCCTCGGGGTCTCTGAGTTTGTAATATTTATGAACTTCTACTAGTAGGAACACCCCAACACACCCACCATTGTCATCGTTGATCAAACATTAATGTGTGTCTGTGTGGTCGATGAGCCACTTCAGGACTTCAATATAGGGAAAAACAGGGGTTCTACTTTCCACCATATGTAAGTACGATTGTCGGATGTTCGGGAACAACTCGTCGTTGAGCGCTCTTACATCTGGATCACTGTGAGGGAATTATTTTGGGTATTCCTCCCAACTAATCTTGTTAAAGAGTTATCCCCAATGTGGGAGTGCCATCTTGGACCCCGTGCTTGCCTTTGTATCTCCAAAGTCCGAAGGCTAGATGAAAACCTTCTTCGTTGTTGTCTTAATGACTAGTTCTGTCCTTGGAGCATATTCCAATTGTTTTGCGGCCCCTGGAGAGGAGCCTTCGCCTACCTCTGGTTATTTCAGCTTCGGTGCCCTCGACGATCATTTGGTGGTTGGATTTTTTGATGGCATTGTTCCTGCAACTAAAATAAACTTTCAGAGACTGTGTAAAACAAAACTGGATAAAACCATAAATTGTAGCCATGTGAAAATTTACAGACTTGGATACATACCTGTGAAGTTTTCTAAAACCTAGTTATTTTGATACTCATGGGATCTCTGCAGCCATTGAATTGATCAAATTTCTCCTTTGGATGCTCTGGAATTTCCTCCTGGGTAGAATGATTTCGTTTACAACGGCTCAAGAGAATTTAAACAAGGCAGAACTTACCATGTTGCATCAGCCATTCAATTCAGGTTATGAATGAAAATTTAGCAAATATGTCGTCGAATCTCTATAACTTAAATTCATCGAGGGTTGACGGTGGAGGTGCGGGTGGTGATGTGGTCTATCGGTGTTTTAAAATGGTTTTTTTGATTGGTGCACGAGGTAGCAACTAATGCGGGATTTTGTATTAATTAGCTCCTTAAATGCTCAAAATATTATCGTACCTAATGCTAAAATGTCCCATTGTGTTGCTCTCTCAGTGGGTGGATCGGGGATCGGGGATGTTATATGAACGTTTTCGTTGATGTCTTTCTGAAAAAAGATCTAACGCCGATCAATTTCACCGTATGATGTTGTCGTGGAAAAGCTGACTCAAAGGTGTGAATCAGACTTAGAGAACCAAGAATGACTCGGGGTAAAAACTAGACCATGCGGTTCTCCAATCTGGTAAAGACACGTGGCATTGAAGACCGGTGACCTAATTCTTGTGTATTAATCGGAATCGAGACTTTCCTTAAGTTATTCGTTCTAAAACAAACCTTATCTTGTCGATGTCAAAAATTATCCAGGGTCGGCGATCGGTGATAAATCTATTATGTGCTTCTTTTGGAATAGCTCTCTCGAAAAAGTCTCGATGCCGAAAATGCATCGTGGATCGGCGATCGGGAATAACCTTTAGCACGGTCAAAATGTTTGTTGCAAACATTTTAGGTTTT